>CANXYI011717296.1:0-12642 GCA_948208565.1 Hura crepitans
TATATAGAATCACTCAAAATATTCCCCTAAAGCATCTGTAAAGTTGACACATCTAACAAGTCTACACGGATATACTAAGCCCTAACTGAACTAAGTTAGCATGGACCTATTGAACTAGAAGTAACATAGAAGTGAAGAAAAAGAGAAATTCAGACAAAAATCAATAACAAAACATAATGGCACAAGAGAACTAACCTAGGGATACATTTTTAGCATGTGTGGTGGGCAAGGTCCACCAAAATCGGTGTCAGGTTGCCAAAATGGATTCCATTCATCAAAGCCACATTCATTAGATGATTGACCGATATTGAGAAGAAGAAAGTCTTCATAATGGGCATTAAAATGTCCATTGTTGGAGGAGGAGGTAGAGAAGCCACCACCGATACAAGCGCTAATGCCATTAAAGCTTTTCCAGTGGCTATTAAGTTACTGGAGCACGAAGAGAATGAGCTAGAAAAGTGTTATAAATTTATTAAAGGGATTTTTTTAAAGGAAAACTAAGAGAAAATCATCAGGAGGAGAAAAACAAAAATGAAGAAGAAGGAAAGTCTATAGTTTTGAATATGTCACTCAGGTCCACAAAGACCTATCGAGCAAACCATCTTCATGTCTACATTGACTAAGGCTTCAACCCAATTCCCACTGACCTTTAGTTCACACGAATATGTCTCACAGACCTATTTTCTTCCTAATAATGTCTATATGAACCTAATCACAAATGGGCACACACTGAGTCTGCATATACTTAGTTTGTTCGAGGTGTCTAAAAACACGACTCTAAAAAGGCATAAAAATAATCAGACCAATGTCAAAAAGTGAGTAATGGACAAAAATGAACAACAATTTTCATCAAAATGTGAGAATACAAATAAAATTGGCTTGTTAAAAAAACTATATCAGTCATTTTGGGTCAATGAATCTATATATGTTTTTTTATTGGACAAAATTGATTTTGGGTCAACACTCCCCAACATCATTAACTAATGGACCAATAAATTTGTTTTATTGAGTTTTTCAACTAATAAAATAAATTTAACCCTCATTTATTGAAAAATTAAATCGATTAATCCATTTTCATTTAATTTTTAATTAAAAAATGGATTCAACCCTAATTTTAGCTAAATTACATAAACTTTTGCCCATATATCCATTTTCTCTTCATTTAGAAAATGTTTACATAATCAAAAGATGCTTTATTTTATCTAAAAATAAATTAGGTAAAAATTGATCAATCTATTTAGTTTCTTTCAAACTAATAGATTTAGCCTTTTCTTTTAAATTCTTTTAAATGCACTAAATTGTTTTTAGCATAGGATTGCCAATTAACTCAGTTGGGAAGCTATTTTGTCATTAAAAGTTGGAAAAAGAAAGAAAGAATTAATGATGGAAAGGAATCAACCTTTCAATCCATCTGAACTACCAAATGGGGTTTAGTTGCCTCGAACATCATATTACCCCTTTCATCCATCTTTTTCTAGCAAATTAGCTTTAAAAATTGTTTATTAAAGGTGCAACATACCAATAGAGTTAAAGATAAGGTAATTATCTTTAAAAAAATGGGGTCTATTTGCTTTAAGCATTAACCCTACCCCTTTTAAGAAAAAAGCAAACCACAGCCTTTTCCTTTCCTTTGGATTCAGCATTATGTTAATCTAATGTCATCCAAACCTCATCATCATGTGTAATACTTCAGATTCAACTCTATGTTAATCTAATATTCTTATCACACTTTTTCTCTAGATTCAACTTAAAGTTAATCCAATATCTTCAAATTTAGCTTCATGTTAATCCAACACTATCTTACATTCTCCTTCGAATTCAAATCCATATTAATCCAAAATTTTTTATTACAAATTCAATTTCACGTTAATCCCATAACATTATCATATATACTTTCCTTTAAATTTAACTTCACATCAATCCATCCATGTTAATTCAACATCTTTATCTTTCGAAATTTAGTTTCACACCAATTCAATAGCTTTACTAGTTAATCCAACACTCAACATATTAGGCAATATAGGTAAGTATCTCTTTTCTTACTTTGTTATGCAATATTTCAATTTTTGCATTTCTACAGCACACACCAAAGTAGGGGCAACTATAGATGCCCTACCTTTTGGACCTATGATAATAACTAGAGACAGGCTCAAGTAATAAGGTAAGAAACCTAAAACTTTGGTCCGTACAGACTATCTTGGTGCAAGTCCGCCCAAACTTGATGCTATAAGGTCACACCAACTAATAAAGACCCTGCTTAGAATAGTAAAGCCTATGGCCCATAGTCCGTTGGGATAAGCCAAAGCTTATGTCTATATGGACTAAAGTAAACTTATCCCAAAATAGGCTCAAGGCCCATAAACCACCAAAGTGAACCCCAAGCCTAGGTCCACACGGACATAGCAACCATAGTTTGTATAAACTTATCATTGAAAAGCTTAATATTCCTATTTAGAGTCTAACTCCTAATCCTACTAGGACTCTCCCTCTTCTAGATGAGAGAATTATGCATTAAACCTATAAATACCCCTTCTTAGGTGAGAAATAGGGGAGGAATTTTGAGAATTCAAAACTTATATTTCTGAGAGTATAGACATTGACTCCAAAGTAGGATTCAATCTACCAATCCTTAGCCTGTATTAAAATAATCATTCTTTCCCAAACTCTAGTGTAGGCCTCTGTTTGTGTTACTAATCATTTTTTTGAGTCATGTAAGATTAACCCTTCTTACTAGACATGAAGTTCAGATGGACATATCTTTCATAACATGTTGTACATAGACATAGATCGAAGGCCATACAGAGTCCACACAAATTTGCCAACGTAGATACAGGACTAAATAATTTATTCCTTATTTGTCTATTTAGTTTTGTATTTTTTATTTCTCTTATTTATTTTGGGTTGTAATAGATAATTTAATAACTTGTTTTACACATAAAAAGCCTAACCTCACATCAATTATTTTATACCTAATTAATTGGTTTTTTCTTAATAAAATGGTTTTGATTCTTCTTTAATGAAAGTCACATAAAAAATGTATTTTAACGAAAGGTCAATCTCTTAAAGATAAGAGTTGGGCAATTACCGCCAATTCTTATGAAATTATGAGTAATTACCAGGTCAAATAACAACTAATGAATGACCCGATTTGTGGATGTTTAATATACACTTGTGCTTGTTATGTGTTTGAATATTGCAATTTATTTCTCTACGTGAAAAAGTGACATGAATGCTTTAAATAGAATGCTTGCTTGCATGATACGAGATTGATAAACATTCGAATATAAAGGAAGGTATATTATTAGGGTATAAATAAGATATGATTTTGAACCCTTTCTGAGCAAAAGATCAGTGGTCTTAGTGTAAAGCTAGGTGGTGACTCTAAACACTAACTGCCTCATCCTCGGTAAAACAATAAAAATCCACAGTGACTTTTCTTAATAGTTTTTAAATGTTTAAGTATTTTTTTATGATGAAATTTTTTATTGTTATTAATTTGTTATTAATGACCATTTATGAAATTAAGCCCTTAAATCCTTAATTTATAAAATTCAACAAATAGTTTTGGCTATTAAAAAGTTGAAAGAATCATTTAGTAGTGTGATAATTTGCATTAAGAAATAAGTATTAATTTGTCTATTTGTTATTTTTAATGAATTTGTTTTTTCTGTTTGTATAATTTTTTCCATTATAGTTACTACCACAAAACTAGCATTAATTGCATTATCAATGGTTGAAGAGCAAAAGGACAGATTCAAATTGTTAGTGGCTAATGTTTACATGCTAGAAATGGACGGTCTTGAATTTTTACATATAGTATTAGGGAAGGAAATTCCAATTACATGTGAACTAGCTTTCACTGATAAATTACATATTTTTTAAGGTCACCAATTAATTACATATAATAATAATAATAATAATAATAATAATAATAATAATAATAATAATAATTTTGATAGAGGAAAGAGGATAAAAAGTATTAGGATGTCACTTAATTAGGGGACAATGATATTATTATTTTTTATTAAGATACTAAAATTTAGTTCAAGCTGGATCGATTTATTATATGGTAAAACTAAGTATAGATGGCAATATGCATTTTGGAAGAAAAGAAATTATGCCTATAACAAAAGGAAAATCATAAAATCGATTCCAAAGCTAAAAGTATAGAAATTGATTTGGTTCAAAAGCACAAAATGGAAGAAGTTGAAAAAACTAGCATGAAGATCTCAAAAATTATGAAAATGATAAAGAAGATGAATAGAGATAAAGAGGAGATTATGGGAAATACAAATAATACCTTCAACACTAATTCCTCCTCAAAGAAAAAATTTAAAATTATTTGGACTCCTAATTTTCACCTCAAATTTATTGTAACTATTAGTGCCTGAGGAGATAAAAGTAATATTTATTTTGCCTTTTAATATCATTATTTTTTCACTGTAAAACTTTCTTTTTTTTAAGAAAAAGATGAGCGAAGTCTCGAGCTTGAGACTACTTAGTACATTAAAATTGACATTTTTCATTTTAGTGTGCTATTAAAGAATTACTATATAAAACTTAATAACCTTCTTATTAAAGAAATAATAAAAAAAATGGTAAATGGCTCACACACACCTTTGATTTCTATTATCAGATGTATATATATTTACAAAGATAAAATGAATCCTGTAAACATGGGATAGTTACAACAGAAAAGATGCGAATCCCTTTAATTTGGGATTGGTTGGCACGATCCATATAAGTTGCAATAGAGTTATTATCCTAAGATAAAGCATAGAGTGCATTTTTAAGAGTACGAATTTGACCTCCAGAGCTAGATGCATAAGTAAACTAAAGATGTGACCAAGCAACATGAACAATGGTTGCACCAATAGCTTAAGAGAGAATAGATTCAAAAAGAGAGCTAAGGATCCAACTTAACACCATTTGATCCTTAATATACTATGCTGTGTATGCTAAGTTTGGAGAGCTCTCAATTTCTTTAGGAGGAAGAGTGCCATCAATATAGTGGGTTAGTTCTTGGCTATAGAGAATAAGAATAACTTGAGTTTTACAGAGTAAATAATTTGAGGGAGTGACTTTGATTGTTATTTGATTGTGAACAGAAGGAAATAGTGAAGAAGAGGATTTAGTAGCCTTGATGATTAACAGAAAAAAATGATGTTTAAACTTTTATGGGCTCTAATACCATAAAGAAATAATAAAAAAAAGGGTAAATGGCTTACATACACCTTTGATTTTTATTATCAAATATATATAGATTTACAAAGGTTATCTTGCTAAAAAGAATCCCGTAAACATGGGATAGTTACAACAAAAAGGATATAAGTCCCTTTAATTTGGGATTGGATTGATTGACAAATATTAAATGGCTAAAAGAAGGGAATGATTATCTATTTTTCATAATACTTATATATATTGAGTTTAATGTAGATGATGGTCCAAAACTAATATTAAAGGCAATAAATTTGCCAAATTTGACATACCGTCAAGTTGCAAGTCATCTTTAGATAATTAAATTATATTTAAATCTTTAAATGATAATTAATATTTGTAATTCTTTAGCAATTATGGTAAATATTTATTTCAAAAATAAAAATCTCAAGTGCAACATATATGTGAAAGTGGCACGAACAATTTACTTGTAGTATATAGATCGTTTATTTTTTATGGTAGGACTAAAATTTTGGAATACCTTGAAACAAGTGTAATGCTTCCTCCTATAATCAAGCTACACAAAGTTTTAACCTCAAAGTTGTTGCAATTTTTTTTCTTTCTCAAGAGGAGTTAACTTTCAATTTTTAGCCCTCAGCAAAGACATATAAGGATTAAAAATATTACTAATAAAGTTGATTGTGGTAAGTGGTAGATCTAGGCTCAAAATAATTTGTAAAGAACTAAGAACTTGCCTCAAAGAGTTACAAGACTAAAGCTCTAATGCTTAAGTTAGTGAGATGTTTGAGAAAAAGGATAATAAAATATGAAATGTAAAGACATATATGTGCTAAAGAGAGAACCTATAAGAGGGTTATCCCTATATAGTTTTTATGGAATGTTTAACTTGTACAGAAGTTTATAGTTAGTTAACTTAAGTGTGGTGATAATAATTCATGGATATTCTTATTAAGTGGGCTTAAGTGACACTTATTAGGCCCATGGAGAGTAAGGCAATATGGACACTGTCATTTATCCCTTTGAGATAGTCTAATAATTAGATACACGAGTTCAAGGGTATAGGTATAGAAAAATATCTTATTCATAGCTTTAATCTATATGTCCTATTGGTCTAAAGAGAAGCCTCTCTCGGAGCTATATGGTTAATCAATCTAAGGAGAAGCCTTTCAAACTTTAAAGTTATATAGCTGGTTGGTCTAAGGTCTTTTAGATTTTTGAGCTGTATGGTCGATTGGGGCAAGGCACATTTTTGTGTCCTGCATGTAACCATCATGTCATGCCACGTAACTGTCATGTCTCTTTGATTTCTTTGCCATTATCATTAAGTAGGATACATGCATATCTTTTGACATTCTACAAGTGTGTAGCCTATGTATAAGGGTCTTGATTAACCTTCTTTAATTTTTACATCTCTTTTATCCTTATTACAGTATTACTTTGGCTTCGCCATTTTTGCTTTCTTATGTTTTTTTATTTGCTTATATTGTCTTAGGCACCTTCTTACTTGACGCCAGTAAGTTTTTTTTTCTTCCTTTTAGAATGAGTTCTTCTAATTCATCTTCAACATCTTTTTCTTCTTCTTTTGGGTCCTTTGAGATTGGAACTAGGGTCCTATCTTTGCCTTTGCCAAATATACCCAACTCTACCATACCTTCGAGTGTCAGAGATATTGACATTTTTGTTATAGATAATTTTGCATCTTTGCCTTCCATTAAGAAATTCTCTAGGATAGCAAAGGATAACTTACCCTACATTAGGGAAAATATAAGATCCCTAATAATGTAATTACGCTCGCTTGTCCATGAAATATAGGGCCGTTAAGTGGTCCTTTTAATAATGAGTTTTTTTTTATTATTTTGAGTGTTTCTTTGAATTTGGCTTTCATCTTCCTTTCTACCCATTCTATATACATGTCATGAATGCATATGGATTTAGTTCATCACAGCTTTTTTCGAACAGTTGGAGGATTATTGTTTGCTTTTTGTGTATCTGTAGGTAATACGACTTCATTCCTAGTGTTGAACTCTTTAGTAGTTTTTATTACTTATCCAACTGGGAGTCAACTAGGTTTGTAAATTTCACCACTTGAACTAGTCATTCTTTAATAGGAGTGAATAAATCAAATAAAGGGTTCGATTAGCATTTTTTTCTTATTAGTAGAAAAGGGGGTTAGCTAAAGGTCAAGCTCGACTGATCGAATGAATGTAATTTCTTGAAAGATATGTAATATTCACTTCTTCACATTAAGAGTGATTTTTAGAATCTTCTATTAGAGGCTAAAAAGTCTCTTTTTTCATTACACTTGCTCCTTTTCACTATAGAAAAATCCTAACTATAATGCCACCTTATTAGACATAACTAAATTTCCAACTGGAAGTGCTACTATCTAGTTTATGCCTAGGACTTACAAGGTTGTGGTTTACTTGACTAGCCATGATACTATGGTAAATTAAGGTTGGCCATAACTTATACAAATGCAAGGATACTTTCTTCCCTACCTGCTGATTTACACTGAAATTCTAGTAGCATAATGAATGTATACAGACTTTGCCAAAATTTACGTGTATAAAAACATTTATGAAACATAAAACACTCATCACACCATGATGACACAAAGTTTTTCACCTCTAGGATAACTTAAAGATGCAACTGAACCACCTGATTTGGGTGGAATAGTTCATGAGGTGCAAATGACTCTTTTAGGTATCATGCTAGCATCTTCCACTAGTTCGCATGTCATTGGTTTACTTATACAAATATGAGGTGTTCCTCTACATGCGCACTACCTAAAAAATATAATTACAAAGCCAAAAATATACTAGTTTTATGTGTATGTCTATATTTTATGTTTGACATCCCAAATCACATTAAACAATTTTCCTTGATATCACTGTATGTCGGGATTTTGGCTAAGACTATGCTACATAGGTGTCCTCCTCAACATCCTCCCATAACCAGTATACAAAATAATCAACAACTTTATCAATGTCCCCTATGTTAAAGGTTCTCATGTTGCACTTAAGAAATATAATGATCATACTGCCCAGATAATACTTAACACCAATACTTAATTGAACTAAAAACTCGAATGTACGTACGGATGTCAATGCACTTTTTATTGACTCGTCATTAATATATGCCTTATCTTAGGTATGCATAGTTACAATATGTCACTATTAATACAATGCAATCATATGTATACATAATCAAGCTTACATAGGGTTTTTATGTTAAGTAAGCATATGTATGGCTACGTGTATGTATATCCTTATTCATACATGATGTAGCACGTTACTAGTTTTATCATAACTATTACAGGTGTTGATAAAATATTTACATTTTTTCTACTATGTTTCATCATTTGTATGCTTTCACTGGATGAATCATATTTATGTGATTATAACATCTATAACATGTACATGTCCAATTTTATAACATGTTTCTTGATCTCATTATAGTTAGTTTTTGTCATGATACTAATACTTCTTGGTTTTAGCATAATTAAGGTTCATAAAGCCTCCAGTAATGCTATCCCAAAATGAGCCTAAGTAAGGATAAATAGGTACATGGTACGTGGAACATGAAACATGAGACAAAGGTGGGCTTGCCCAACCCTTTTGTCGTAACATGTGGTTAAAGCAAAAACATATAATCTACAGCTGAAGCCAAACATCTTATAGCTCTAGTACTAAGGTTCTCATCATTAGCAGATCTATATAAATCCCTCTCTCGCATGCCAAAGCTATCCTGTCTTGGATTCTGTAAAGGTTTACCACAAGTTCTTGTTTAATTATTTAAGTAATTTATATTTTACGCCCTTATTATCTTAACTAACATGTACAAATATAACATCCTTGCATTTAAGGGTTTGCTTACATACTTCTAGAAAATTGAATTTACACATTTAATTCACATGCTTAACTTATGTTTCATAAATATATAGTTAAAATATTATGCTTATGCCAAGTGTCTCCTTTTTCTCATACATATATGCATAGATAACATCATGCCCATTTAAATCATGCTAACATACATAAAAGATACTCATACTTATTATTAAAAGTATAGTCCTTTTTCCAAGAGACTAGAGGTGCTTACCTTTCTAATGAATGAAAGTAAGCTACCTGATGATGAAAGATGCATAATTCAAGCATCTTATTTAATTCAATCAAAATAACATGTGTTTAAAATACAATCTATCTATCTTCTACCAGCAACTAAAGCATATCATGATATATAAGTTTTCCTTTAAAAGAATTTCAGAGTTAGGTCCTTAATTCTTTTGCATCATTCATAATATTCTAAGGTATAACTATACTATTATTTTTTACTCCATGCTATATACTTTTTAGTATGTAGGTTCCATCTCTTACTTAAATTTAATTATTCTATGTGTACTAATACACAGAAGCCTACTCTATTTTATACTTCCTAATTTAATTATATATTTAGACATAAAAGGAACTAATCTCAAATATCTCTTTATTGGATCCCATATTATGGTTTCTTGAAAAGAAGATTTTTCCAATATGACCATATTTATATTAGTCAAACCTAATGAGTGAAGTTCAAGTTTCCATTAAACTATGTAAGGTAAGGGAGGCTAGGACACGTACCTTAAAACCACTTCCTTGCTCTTGCTTATGATCGGGGTTTGCTCTTTTCTTCTCGAAGGCTCAGTTCCTCTTCCTTTCTATTTTAAGATCTTCTTATCTTCTTTCTTTTATCCTTAGGCAGGTTTGTTCCCTTTTCACCTTTAATACATGTTAAAATAAGGAAATAATCCTATTACTTTATATAACTACATATTTTCACATAGGATTAGCATTATAACTTTGTATTAATCCTCTTAATATCACATAAGTCACTCTATAACTATATAAATATATATAACTAAAAATATTTGTCTAAGCCCCTTTCTTCACTTAAACCTTAACTACCTATACTCGAATCCTCTTTTGACTACCCATAACTCATTTCACATAAGATTCCCATACCTTTCGCCCCTACTCAATCATGTGCATGTAAATATATTCTCCCAAGCATTAAATAAATCAATCCATACATACATGACAACAAACACGTAGTAGTAAACATATTTAAATGCCAAAATGTCCCAAATTCCTCATAGTGACAAAGAATCTAAATTTTAAATTACAAAACCACTTTTTTCTTAGCCTTAAGATGTTAGGAATAATGTCCTTTAAACATAACATGCAACACCTACATGCCCTAATAGCCTTACCACAACAACCATTCCTTAAAAATCTCTACCAATACATCACACACAGTGTCTGGGAGTAACACATACAAGTTCACTATACAACTTAGTCAATAATAGGGAATCTATAGAGATATACCTAATTTTCTTGACTACATGTGCCGCTGCAGCTATTCTTATACACTTTATCATTTTTTGTGGTTTTTGTCATTAATTGTCGTTATTCCATGTTTTAGGTCACTTGAATCCTCCACTTATGTCCTTTTTTTCCTTATCACAAATGCATTAGACTCTTTAAGAATTTAAGAAGTTGCAGGAATACAAAAACTTGAATCTATCAAAGCACTTTTAGTAACATCATGATCTCTCTATTGCAAGAATCTCACCATAACTAGATATTTCTTTTTGTTTTCATAACAATAATAGCCCTTAACCCCTAGTTCAACCAATAAATCTAATATGCAATAACTATATCTATGCAATTTAATAAATAATAATATGATTTAGCTCTACAGAAGGTAAGAATCTATACTTGTTATCGCGATGATCTGATTCTACTATTTTTACCCTACCAATGTTTTTCCTCCACCCTTTCTTTGAAATTCCCTAAATTTTGAGATATTAATCCTCTATTTGCTGTTGGTACATGGTCTTTCATTTTATTTCTCAATTTTTCATCTAATTACTTCCCATCTTTATTGAATTTTGATCAGTTAGGAGTAAGATTAAGGCTATTTAAAATAAATTTCCTAGAATTTCATATTCCTTTAACCATCATCTCTCTCTGTAATTTTTTTATTTTATTTCTCATCTACTTTCGACATGTATTCCCTCACTTTCCTTAATTTTCCATTCAACTCCCCTTGTTTCTGCTTATTTTGATTGATTAAAAGTGAAATTAAAATTACTTGGGGACATTTTTTGAAGTCTCTCACTTAACTCTCCTCAGTTACCTAATCTCGTACCTTTGCTTCCTTATTGTTTTCATCAGAAGTTACTGTCTGAAAGTTAGGAAATAATTTTTTTTCCTTTCATTTAATCCTCATTTAAATTACTTAATAACCCCTTTGGTGCAAATAAATAAAAATCCAAATTTGATAATCAACTCATAATAGTATACCAATGTAGCCACAAATGTTACACTAACGATCCCTCAGTAGGTAGAGGTTCTTTAGTGATTCCCTATTGTTTATATTATATGCTCTATTATTATTGTAGGTGATATATCTTTTCATCCGCAAGTTGTTCTATAAGCACAAAATAAAGGTTTATAGCAAAAGACGAAAGCCTCTACTCAAATTGCTAATGTCGTTACTCCTTTGAAAAAACCTGTAATTGGTCAAGGAAAAGGTAGGGGCACTGTTGAACTCATCATTAGCAAAAAGCATAAACACTTGCTCGGTGACAACATAAATGATGAGACTTTAATTAGGGCCTTATTGCAATCTTTCAAAGCATAGGTTAATGCTTAACCTGTAACCACAACTTCTACTAATGTAGTTGCTTTTACTCTTCCCCTAGCTAAACAATCCTTGATCAGGGCTAGTCCATTAATAGAGGGTCTCTTAGTATTAGTGTCTAACTTGGCAAGGATGTTTATAGAGAGATTAGGATATTTCCATCACAATTTTAATTTTCCTATAAATACTGACCAGACTAAGAAGATCCCTAATTTGAAGACCATTACTAATTAGGTGGGAGTTACCTTTTTTGGGTACATGGTCTTTTAATTTTAATATACTTAATTTTTTATTTGTGTTTATGCTTATGGCTTTTCCTTTTATCCATTTATAGGGAATATAACTACACCAAGTTTTGGGATCTTATGCATCCTAATTTGAGCTATAAAATGCATTCAAGAAGGGAAAGGCGAAGGGTGCCAATTGGCTTTTAATTGCTATGAATGATAAATTAGAATGGGTGTAAAATAATTATGAGGAATTTAAGAAACAAAAAGACAATCAAGATAAATATATTCTTAGCCTCATATCAAACTTGACAATGCCCGATTAGAGATTACAGCAAAAGATTCTCATATTATGAAGTTTTAGAAGCAAGATGTAAAGCTCAAAGCCAATGAACAAGTTTAATTTTTTAGCATAATAAAGCATTAAAGGCTTTGGAGAAGGAAAGAATCAAGGAGATCGAAAGCTCCTTGGCAAACTTCCAACTGAATTTAAAGTCAAAGCTTTAAAAGCATTTCCTTAACTAGGACTTTTTATGGGTCGATAACATAGATAAGA
>CANXYI011717508.1:0-12748 GCA_948208565.1 Hura crepitans
GTACTTTTTCTTAAATTCTTCAAGAAAGAACTCCCATTATAAATCATCAGCTATCTTATGCTTTGTAATGGCCACCCACCACTTCAAAGCTTCTTCTAACATCATAAAAGTAATACACAAAGTATACTCCTTCTGAGGAGACTTCAATTGCTGCATGATCCTAAGCATCTAATCTAACCAATACTTGGCTTTACTTGACTCATCCAGCTTTTTACCCTTAAAGTACTCAGCCCCATTCTTCAGTAACTACTTTATGTACATCTTCTAAAAAGCCTGTTGCTTTTGAGGTACTAGAGGTAGAGCTCTGTGTACTGTAGTAACTATAACAATAGTCATAGTAGCCATTATTACCTACCTGACTGACTCCAACATAGTCTCTAGTTAAGTCGACTGACTTTATTGTCCATGTGCAGCATGTCTCATATTACTAAGGGTTATAAACTCTAATTGTGCCCCTCTTTATGCAATCATCGTATAACCATGGCTCTTTACTTCTTCTTTAATTTGAGTAGTACTGCAACTCATCTCTAGATCTATAGGTAAGAGAAACAAATTATAAACCACACATGTAAAATGTTACGATGTAAACATACTGCAATGCTTTCGTGTAACCCATAGGTTTAGAGGAAAGCCTAAATCAGAGCTCTGATACCACTTAAATGTGACACCTTTTACCTGACATATACACTAGACCCTAATAGAGAGCATGCATGTATATCGATATCTAATTTTACTACCCTCAAAAACCTAAAAAATTTAATGACTTCTATTAATTAAATAATTTCTTTCTTTATGGAGTTGTAAAAACACTAAAAACCATTTGGCATGCTTTATGAGGCAACTAATAAGGTCATTGTGTCAAAAATTTGACAGCATAATGGCTATACTGAGACACTTTTCCAAATAGTAAACTTATTAAAAACACTTCTATAAAGACATACAACACATCTCAACTCCAAATGGGTCCTTCTAAACCTCTAAAACTCATCAGCAAAACATAGAGCCTCAAGCTCAACTCAAACAGCATTCTCATATGCAATATCATGTGTTATCACACAATCCATGTGAGAAAAATAAAGCTTTTACAATAATATAGTTTTAGTTACAAAACTGACCCATGGTTCACAGATTAGGCCTAATCTCTCCAGAATCACAAGAGCAATGCTAAGAATATTTACATCAACATCAATTTACAAAAAGAAACCAAAAGTACCCAAGAAGGGCAGCCTTCACATTCTCTAGTGGGGCAGAAGCTTTAACTCTAATTTACTGCTCTATTACCTATGCATCACCAATAGGCAATGTACTAAGCTTTTTCTTATTGGTGTAATCACTTTAACTTGATATAACAGTTTAAGCATACTTTTATGCAATAGATGTCAAGTGAATCATTTACTATCATACATAAGCACACATTATGAATATCACATAATTATGCAATTGTAGCACATACTTGCTTTTAAAAGTGCGAAAGCCATATTATGTCCATAATCACCTCATCATAGCTCTCAACATAAATAAAATCAACTATATATATAAAGTACTCATATATTGGTAAAAAATATACTCGTACTCCATTATGCACTATAGCAAGAATAACAATATTCATTTTGACCCATAACTATACATAACCACTAACATTACATGATCGGGTTTTATGACCCTCTATACATTAATACATTGATTATATGAGTATTAAACTCTACATCATACCACCTATATCACATGAACAGGTTTAACCCGACATTATGTCAATATTACCAATATCACACATAACACATCATTTAAATCGCAAATAACATTATTTTACGCTTAACTTATACTTGTGTTTGCGTCCCTTCCTTTTTGGGGTCGGTCAAATCAAAATAGCTAAAGACTCGACTTAAATCTCACTCTTCGAGTCTTGAAAGATGAGAATGAAATTAGAAGAATCCTAAGCTGTTCCTATTTAATTAGCCTAGAAAGAGTGAGTTGGGCACCATAAGGTAGGAGTTGCCACCCAACCAGAGTTGGAAAATACCTTGTAGGGCCAAAACTAGAGTGGTTTAGAACCTTACTCTTATTTATGCCTTAAGTTAATATGAAATCTCAATTTAAATTTATAATATTATCCTTTTTCTCAAGTGGATTTTACAATTAAAATAGATCACATATTCACAAAGAAGGAATAATAAAACATATTTACAAAAATAAATAAAAATGAAATCAAGAAATATCGTACATGAAATTGGGTGATTGATTATTTTGAGAACTTTAGTTCTTGTATGTCAATTTTAGAAAATTTATTTCATTATCATGACTTTTATTAAGGAAAAATTAAAACCTATTTTATTAACAAAACACAAATTAATTATGTATAAAATGATTTTGTTTTATTTTTATAACATGTAAAAATCATTTTCTATGTATTATAACATTCATGGAATATACAGGAAAATAATCGAAATAAAAAAATAGATTACATGGCAATTACCTAAAATACATTCTAACTAAATAAAAATAAAATTACATTTGAAGTATCCTAAAATACAATCTAGATAAATAAAAATGAATAATGATACAGAGAATAAGCAAAAGAAAATAAAAAGCAAAAATAAAAACAATAGCAACATGAAAAAGGAATAAAAATAAAAGAAATGGCAAAGGGTTACTTCACCAGTGTTTAATAAGATGGCAGAAAAGAAAGATAATCAGGTCCCGATAAATCAAACAACTCGCATCACAACAAAATTACAATGTTAGTACATGAAATAAAAAGATGAACATAAATAAAATAAATATGACAACAAGAATGTACAAGTAATAAATTATCATATCTAATTGGTAGATGGATAAAAGAAAAGAAAGAAAAATAAAAGAAATAAGAGAAAGGTTGGTTGACCCATTGTATATATTTGCCTTTAGAAAAGATCTCAAGAAGGTTGAAAAAATGTGCAGAAAACCTTTAGGAAATATGACAACAGTGTTTGGAAAGCCTTTTTTGAGTTTTTTGTATGCGTATAACGAGAAAAGTCCTCCCTTTTAGAAAATCAACTTTCGATATTTATACATGAATCCTGAGGTAAAAAAATGGCCATTTTAGAGTTGAAATGGGATGTTTTGTCGAAATGGCCATTTTCCCTTTTGTAACAGTCATTTCAGTGAAAACGGCCGTTTTGGTAGGTAAAATGGCCATTTACATGAAAACAGTGATTTTTTTAATCCATACCATGGGGGGCTTCACCCCCTACACTCCTCTTGGCATTAGTGTTGGGTATCAGGCTTGGGCTTATTAGCCTGAGCCCTTAACCCACTACAGACTCCTATTTTTCTCGCATTTTGAGTCGCATTGTGAGATTTTTCAGGTTGGACAAAAGGAAAAATTTTTTTCAGAAAACTTTAAGATCTTTGAATTGGACGTTAATATCCCTATTTATCAGGATTTTTGTTCTTTCATCATCATTAGGCAATCCGAACATGGGAGCCCTAGAAATCCAGTGTCTACAGTTGCCCCCAACTTTGGAGAGGTGACTACAAAGTGTGTGAGGTGACCTAAAGTTTAAAAAGAAGGAGACATGTACCTTATGGGGTGACTCTTTTTGTAAGTGTTCTAAAGTAGAGTCATTACAACCAATGTTAATGGGATCTGGGCAGTGCTGGAGACATTGCACCTGAAGTTTTTTTTATTTTAGATAGTGCTGGAGACATTGCATTTGAAGTTGATGGGATTCGGGTAGTGCTGGAGATGTTGCACTTAAAGCTGATTGGATTTGGGTAGTGCTTGAGACATTAAACCCGAAGTTGATTTTTTCCTTTAAACAACATTAGAGACATTACATCTAAAGTTGACTTAGTTCAAGCAGTGCTTGAAGACATTGCACCTGAAGCTGATGGGATTTAGGTAGTGCTGAAGATGCTGCACCTGAAACTAATTTTTTTTGTTCATATAATGCTATAGACATTGCATATAAAGTTAACTTGGTTCAAGCAGTGTTAGAGACATTGCACCTAAAGCTGATGGGATTCAGGTAGTGTTGAAGATGTTGCACCTGAAGCTGATGGGATTCTGGCAATGTTAGAGATGTTGCACCCAAAGCTGATGGGATTCAAGCAGTGCTAAAAACATTGCACCCAAAACTAATTTTTTTTTTGTTTAGACAGTGCTGAAGACATTATATTTGAAGTTAACTTAGTTCAGGCAGTGCTGGAGACATTGTACTTGAAGTTGATGGGATTTGTTTGATTGAATTTCTCATTTTTGTTGATTGTGCATCATTATCTTTGCCCCTTGCAATTGAGCAAATGGTTTGTTGGTTCATCATTTGTAATGTTGCATATAAAATTTAGCTTGCCCCATATGAAGAAAGAAAAAGGTGAAATGTGTTAGTCATCAGAGGTCATTTGTAGCATAGATGCATGATGTGTGTGAATGCATCTTAGATTCATGTCATAAATTTTTTTTATATCCTTGCTCTTCTTCTTTTTTTTTTTTCATTTCTTTCGCATTATAATTCTAGTTTAATTATTCATTTTGTTGATTTATCAATGTTCTGACAAAAAGATAGAGGCAAATGAATGAAATATGACAATTTTATAAATAAAAGCTTTTAAGTACAAAATTTTGTGTCCTAAACTAATATGTACATAAAAAGATAAAGAAAAGGTCTAAAAAGCCAGAGGGTGTCTCTAGGTCTGAAGTATCTAGAGCTTACGCTCAATTATGTCTAGCCTGCTAGATATCTCATAATAGGACTCCTCAATCCTCGTGCTAAGGTTTGTGTGAATGTGGTGGAGTTGCTCTAACATCCGGGCTTCTATGCCCTATAAGAGACTCTCATATAATGGTGGAAGAGGTGTCAAAGAAGATGGGTTTGCCTCATTTGTTCGCTGTCTCTAGGTTAGCGGCTGAGGATGTGAGTTTACTCCTAATAACTCGATAAGGTTGATTGCAAAGTGATCATCTTCTTTTCGTTGCTCTCTTACCTGCTTATCCAGCTCAACCTTTATTAGCAATCCGTTTCTTGCTGGCACCTGTGAGTTGGTCTTCGTAATGCCCATGGCTACACAGGTATCGCCATCAACCTAAAGCTGCTACTAGAGTGCTACACCAAGATGCTACTCTAGAATACCCAATCCTAATAGGATAGCCGTGATGATTCCTCCAATAATGATCCCTTTGCTAGAGGATCTATTGGCTCAGTGTAGGTGTTTGAGAATGGTCCATATTGGGTTGAATCAAATACTGTGCTCTATGGCCCAAAACTTATATAGCTTGGTCCGATTCCCTTAATCGGCACTACCCATACATCCTAAGTGCCGACAGTAGAGACTTTGTGTAGGTAGTGGTGGACAAAATCCTTGATGGATGATTCCTTAGTCTAGCTAGGATTATAGAGTGTGCCAACCCGATTGAGATACTCCCAATGCTTATCTAGACTCTCTGGGATCTCTGTATTCCCATCAACCGGTAGGCAGAGTAGCTTGGTAAATTAGAGAAATGATATATGGTATATGGTCCCAAGTGCAGTGAAGTGTATGGTAGAGGTGTCACCTAGATGTGCTTGTTGGAAGTAGAAGGTGCTTAAGAACTACAAAGTGATGGTAGGGTATATGGCACACCTCCGAAAATAAAACTCTTGCCATCTTACTTATGCTAGCAATTAATTTACCCTCTCAAGCATGCCTAGGTCCCTTAGGGTCTACGTGCACAGGTAGCGGCTCCCAATCTGTGTAATGGTTGAGAGGCATCGAAACTACTCAGCCTCCTCATCAGTGAGCCAACCCGGTACAACCATATATTCGGGCATGGGTTGGTGATATGGGCAGCTCTATTGGCATTGCAGAGGCATGGTTGTGTATATATAATGTTTTTTGATGTAAAGGTGAAGTGGCAAAAATGTATGAAAATGACAAAAATGGAAAAAATGTGGCCTTAAATAGAAGTCAAGCAAAAACGGCCATTTTGGCTTTTAGAAAATGGCTATTTTGGGCTCTAAAAAGGTCGTTTTGAGGTTGAAAATTACTGTTTTAAGCCTAAAAAAGCCCAATTTTGGTGGAACCAAAAACACTTATTTTTAACCAAAAAATGCCCATTTTCAAATGGAAAACGGCCGTTTTCAGTAAGAAAATGCCATTTTTGCCCAAAACACCCATTTTTCACTTTTTAGGCTATGAATACACTAATGTACGCATAGATCCTCATGCCACTTGATTTTTTCCCTTTTTTTGTAGCGATGGGTGACGAATTTCTCTAAACACTTCATAAAATTCTTAATCTCTCTTCCACATGGGTAACTTCTGTTCTAGCTCCCTTTAGTGGCTTGAAATTTCTTTAAAGAGTCCACCTTGATCCATCTTTTCTCAAAGCTATTACCTAATTTTGGGACCCATAATTCCCTGTCTTTCAATTTTCTCATCAAGAATTATATTCCTTATCTGAAGAGTTCACTATAATCTTAGGTGTGTCCTGTTCATCTGATACATCACCTTACTATCCGACTTGTATTCTTCACTAGCCATATGAAAGTGGTTGATACACTGGGCATACTACCATCATTGGCTACTAGATGGGTCCCAAAGAGAGAATTGGCCTCTTTAAATGCACTATTAGCCTATGCTAAAGGCCACATTGACATTCCATCCCTTCGTGTGGGTGTATACTGATTCATCTTTTTCTCTAAGCATCTAATAGTTTCGTTTGAAGGCCATTTTAGAGATTATCAGCTATCCAGTGTGGTCAGTGGTTTGATGAAGGGCTTGAATCCTTTTCCCTTAATCCTTGTTGAAATAATCTCGACCTTGATGCTTTTATGTCTAGAGAAGTTGAGTTTTTTCGTGGAAGCCCGCTCTTACTTTAGGTTTTTTTTTTTAAGAATAGACCACCCCAAAAAGGGTTTTTGCCTTATCCTTTAGTCTGTCTTTTACCTAAGAAGCCCTTTTAGGTTTTCATTCCCAGTAGAATTGTTGAGGGTAGATTACCTTTATGGGTTTTCACCTTAACCCTTGCTTGACTTTTGCTTAGGAAGCCTTTACAAGTTTTCATTCCTAATAGCTTTTTTTTTTCTTTTTTTCTTTTTTTTAGGTATGGTTACAAGAGAAGCTTTGCATGTTGGATAACCCTCCCTCTTGTGTCCTTAGGTCTTATAGTTTAAAGCATTTGCTATCCCATGCCATCATGCACTGTTTTGTAGATGTTAAGCAGTGGGTCTTTTGGTTGGGTGCTTTAACTGATGATAACATAAGTTTTAAGAATTTTTGGGTTTCCCTACAGTACGTATGATGTAGTGGCGTATTAGGCTATGTTCCTTTAGTTAGTTTTCATAAGGTTAATTTTTGCATCCTTGATCGATATGTGTGAGGTAGTTTGGCAAGACTCAAGGTATTGTTACTTGCCTATTGTCCTTAGAGGGGGAGATATATCTGTCACCCTTATTACTAGTTATCACGACTTGTGGAAGCAATTACCTCTGAAGGCAAATATTCTACCCAAGGCTATTTGTAACTTTTGGACTAATTTATATACAGAATGGGTAATAGGCCCTTTTTAGGATAACCAGACTTGATGGCTAAAAATAGGTGGATAGAGCAACAATAAGAGAAGAAGATCTAAAAATTTATTTATTTAGTTATTATTATTTTTTTATAAAACATTTCCATTTCTCAAGTTTATAAGATGTTCAACTGTGCTTATTAAAGTGGTCTTATCTATTTGCATCATATTGGCATTTTATGATATCACAATAGGACACTAATGTAATAATAAATTTACTTATTTAATCAAGGGAGATCTTAATTACATCTTAAACTCTTATCATCAATTAGTCCTCATGGGTTTTCTTGATTGACCATTTTCTCTCAGCCCCTACTTGTTGCATAGCATGCCTTTTTTCTATTTTCACCCTATCGAGGCGCCTATTTTTAGCAAAGTCATTATTTTTGTGGTTTTAGACCCCCAAAGCTATTCTTCTCTTCTTTTTCATATTCATTTATCTTTAGCCATAGAACCTTTTTAATCTATCCATGTTCACAGGCTCCTTGATCTCATTTCTATCATAATTTGTAAGAATTACAGTTCCTCTTAACAATATTTACTTAAAGATGAATGGTTTTTCCTAATTTAGTTTGAACTTCCCCCTTAAATCAGTTAGACCTAGCCTTATCTTTTTGAGAACCAGCCATCCTTCTTTCAGTTTGTGATGCTTCACCCTTTTGTCAAGGGCTTATGCCATCATTTTTTGATAAATCTGATTATGATAATTAGCTTTTAATCACTTCTCATTTAGCAAGTTCAACTATTGGAACCTTTGTTCTACCTAGGCTATCTAAGGAATCTCTACCTCTATTTCCACTCTCAATGACTGGAGCTCAATCTCTATCAGAAGTATTGCATCTGTCCCATACACTAAGTAGAATGGAGTAGCACCTATTGAAGTCTGAATCATAGTCCTGTATCCCTAAAGAGTAAAGGGTAGTTTATTAGCCCAATCTTTGTAAGTTACAACTATCTTAGCCATGATCCTCTTAACATTCTTGTTCACCACTTCGATCGCTCCATTGGCTTGTGGTTTATAAGGAGAGGATTTATGGTGTTGTATCTTGTACTTCTATAACAGTGCCTTTATTTTAGCCTGAAATTGAACACCATTATCTGAGACTATATGGTGTAGAACCTCATATCTGCAAATTAAATTCTTTTCTATAAATCTAGCTATTTGTCTTGCTCCCAACTTCTTGAAAGATTCTACTTCAACCTATTTTGAGAAAAAATCAATGGCTACCACAATAAAACAATGCCCATTCAAGGCTGTTGGGTATATCTCTTTAATTATATTTATCCCCTATGTAGCCAATGGCTAAGAGGAAGATAAACTATGTAGTTCTGATACTGGCACATGTCTTAAATCCCTATACTACTGACACTTATGGCACTTCGACATGTATTTTTAGCAATCATGGCCCATAGTAAGCCAAAAGACTTGGTGCATGATCTTTTTGGCTAACTCTAAACCATTCATATATGTGCCATAGGACCCAACCTGTATTTCTTCCATCACACTTTTTGCTTTTTTCTCCTCTAAGCATCGAGCTGAAGACTATCTATTTGCCTTTTGTATAGGACCCCATCTGCACTAATGAATTGAGTTGATAGTTTCCTTAATACCCTCTTATCTTTGTTTGTAGCTTTTTTAGGGAATTTTCCATTCTCTAAGTAATTCTGGATACCATAAAACCATAGCTTATCTTTCTCCTATTCTATTTCTATTATCTACTTTGACTCATAGCAAGGCTTTTCAAAACTGGAAACAATTATTGGTTTCATGATTATCCCTTTTGGATTATCCCATATAGAGACCAGGGTGGCTATTGCATCTACTAACTGATTCTTATCTCTAGGAACATGATGAAAGGTGCACATTTCAAACTATCCACTAATAGATCTCAAGTACTCTGCATAAGGCATTGATCTTTCTTCATGAATGGTCCATTCTTTATTGGTTTGATACACTACTAAAGATGAATCCCTAAATACCTCAAAAGCCAATAATGCCAAAAGCCAATAATGCCTCAAGCCTGAATACGCAAGCTTTATATTTTGCCATGTTATTTGTAACTCTATGTCTTAGCTTCTTAGCTAACGACAACTTTTCTCTTTTAGGGGTTATTAGAATTATTCCTACTCTTGCTCCTTTACTGTTTACTACCTCATCAAAATACATCTACCATCATTAGACTACAATTGGGTTTAAGTTTTCATCTGGGAATTCAAACTCTAACTACTTACCTTCTAATGGATAATTAGCTAGAAATTCTATGACTGGTCACCCTTTTATAGTCTTCCTTGTTATGTATTGAATGTCAAATTCTTGAAGTAAAAGAAGCCATTTACTTATCCTTCTTACCAAAGATGGTGCCCTCTAAAGATATCTTAATGGATTATGTTTGGACATTGCCTGTACCGTATATGATTGAAAATAGTGCCTCAGTTTCGTGGAAGCCCACACTACTGCTAAACAAATCTTTTCCACTTCTAAGTACTTGGCCTCATAAGGAAGAAACTTCTTACTCAAGTAGTAAATTGCAAACTCAACCCCTAGCTCATCTTCCTGTGCTACCATAGCCCTAACTGAGCTTTCTTTAATAGACAAATAAAGAATTAGTGGCTTTCCATGCCTTGGTGGTTGAAAAATTGGCTGGTTCAATAGATATTCCCTGATTATGTTAAAAGCTTTCTAACAACCATCATTCCACTTGATTGGTTGGTTCTTTTTGAGAAGTTTGAAAATGGGCTTACATATGGCGATGAGCTTGGCTATAAACCTGTTGATGTATTGTATTTTGCCTAAAAATCCACTTATCTCTTTTTTCTTCTTCGCAATTGGCATTTCTATAATTGCTTTGACTTTATTAGGATCCACCTTAATTCCTTTTTGACTCACTATATGCCTTAAGAGTTTACCTAAAGTTACTTTAAAGACACATTTTTTTGGATTCAAATGTTGATTGTATTTATCTATCCACTTAAAGAACTTTTCCAATGCCTCAAAATGTCCTTCCCTTATAGTGGACTTTATCATCATGTCATCGACATATACCTCCACTGCTTTGTGAATCAAGTTATTGAGAATTCTTATGGCCATCCTCTGGTATGTAGCTTTAACATTCTTTAATCCAAAAGGAATAACCCTATAGCAAAAGGTACCCCATTTTGTGATGAAGGCAGTTTTTATCTTGTACAGTATCCTGTTCAAAATCTAATTATAATCAGCATATCCATCCATGAAACTATACATCTTACACATTGTCGTGCTATCAACCAGCATGTCTATATGAGGTAATGGAAAGTCATCTTTAGGTAGGTTTTATTTAGATCCCTATAATCTATGCACTTATTGACTTTACCATCTTTCTTGGTGACCGGCACCATATTAGCTAGCCAAGTCGGATACTGCACTTCTTCCAAGAACTTAGCTTCAATTTGTTTGTGCACTTCTTCTTTTATCTTTTCTACCCACTTTGGCCTCATTTTCTCAACTTCTACTTTACCAACTTTGCTTCTAGTTATGTGTAGATGGCATGTTTAGCTACTTCTCTATCCATCCTATGCATGTTTTCATAGGTCCAGGCAAAGACTTTTTCATATTTTTTTAATATTCTCTCAAATTTAATTCTCTCTTCAGGAGTTACATCAGATGCAATTAAGATCTCTTTAGGATTTTTGTTAGTACCAAGATTAAACGACGTAGTATTGATTGAATTAATGTCAAATATGTTATGCATGCATAATTATCATTATGCTTGATGCAGTTAGATGAGACATCACAAAAAAAAGCAAAATTGTTCATCTTATTAATAAAAGAAATAGAGACATCATTATGAAAGAACTCGTGTACATATAAATTCTCAAAAGGGTCTGTAGTAAGGTTCTCCTCTTCCATTTTCTTCTTTCTTTCATCTTGGAGCATAGCAGTAGTTAGAATCTCTTTCTCGGGTTCGACTTCCAGTTTGGTTAGGTTGGTCATGATTCCATCATCCTAAAAGTTTAAAAAGGCTTTTACTTTATTTGCAGCCTAGTTAAACACATCATTAAAAATCTCAAACCCCGAAATAACCTTCCCCTTAATGATAGTCGGCTATGACTCTTCACAGTAGTTGACATTTCCTTCAGCTCTATCGCGACCCGACCCTGATGGCGCTCTCTTCCTCTCTTAGGCGAGGCCTGCGTGACGTGGTTATTAGGATGTGGGTGTGAGTTGCCACTAGTTGATTAAGGTGCAGCTAGTCACTTGATGTTCTGGTCTACATTCTGAGTCCAGGGTTATTTTAACATGAGGAAGGTGTTAGGCACCTCATACCGCATTTTATTTAGGATGTAATTATTGACAATTGAGGTATTATGATTCATTAGTAACAATATGCATACATTCTTATTTAATAAATATTTAGAGGTCAGCTATGAATTAATTTCATGATATATTAAGATTTAGATATTGTCTTGAAAGCAAAATAGTTTGAATAAAACTAAAGAATTTATTTATGTAAGAGACTAGTTTAATTTGCAAATTCCTTATGCTAAGTTTTCCTATATAACATTACCATCAATTTTTGTTGAAGCCTTAGCTTATGTTCTTTTTTATTAAGGGGTTGAATAATTATTTAGTGTGAGACTTTTAGCATTATGTTAACATCATGCTATGACCTTTCCTTTATAGGTACAAGCTATGCACTCTGATGTTGCTATGCTAGGAAAGGCAAACATTTGGTAGAGGCTTATAACTAAAGAGGAGATATTTAAGACTTGGGAGAAGGCATTATTTTCTCTTAAAGATAAGGGCTGCTTTACTATGCTAAGTCCTTCACTCCTTTGATGTTTTGTTTTCTTATTTCTACTGATTATGTGATTGGCTTTAGATGCTTGTGATTTCTTGAGTTGTGAGTGCTGGTAGCTATTCTAGGATTTTTCTGCATGTGTTTATGTCTCTTAAACTGAGCTTCTAGTTATTTTCTTTTTGATACACTGTGTCATAATGGCTTGCTTTAGGATTTCCTTATATTGTCCGAGATTTCTTATTAATTTATTCAAGAATACAATATGTCTTTTCTATTGCTTACTATTTTGTTATTTAGATTTACTTTTGTTTTTTAGAGTATATTTCTATCACCTGATCTTTGAGTTTAAAACTGAATTTTATTTAGGTAGACATTGTTATCATGTTTTGATGATGAAAATTAAGTGAAGGTTTGAAATAGTTATAGGAAATTATAGATCTGT
>CANXYI011717575.1:0-10209 GCA_948208565.1 Hura crepitans
TAATGTCGGTTAATTATATTAAGGAAGCTCAGTGACAGCTAGAACTAAGAAAGGAAAAAGAAAAAAAAGAGGCATACAAACAGCACAAAATAGGATGTGCAGTGGCTGAGTTAGGAGACGGCGCTGGAACTAATCGATGGCGACAGGGGAACAGAAATTCTAGCAAGGAATTACTGAAGCAGTAGGGAGTAAGAGTGAATTGTGCAGAAAAAGGTGGGTGGGCAGCAGCATGTGAGGTTAATTCCAGGTGAGTGATTCTAATTTCCCAATATGGGGCTGGTTGCATAGGTGAGGGAGGCACTTGAGGGCACGGTGCCGCTGTTGCACACAGCAGCATCGCTGCTGGTGCACGTTTGCACTGCTGCTGTAGCTGCTGAGAGCAAATGGCGGGCTATGCGAGAATTCTGCAAGGGAGTTGCAGCTGTTGCTGCTGCAGCAAAAGGCAGCACTGCTACTAGTAGGGTGAGCATAGCTGCAGCAGTTGTTCACTGTGATCAGTAGACACCGCGTCACGGCTATGGTAGAGCAATTATTACAGAGGCATAAGCCGCAGTTATTGGCGTTACCAATAAGCTAGTGGTAAAAAATAGCAGAGACCGCCACGCTGATAGCAGCAAGATAACTGCTATTTTTTAGCATTGAGCAGAGATGCAAATGAGGGATTGTTATGTGTCTAAGGCAAGTAAAAAGCAGTACAACAACGCTTAAAAGTCTGGAATTTTGCAAACAACAAACACTTGGTGCAAGTGGTGTTGTAAATTGCCATTATTACAGCAGATCGTGGAAGGACAGCAGGGGCCGCTGTAACTGCAGTTCTCATAAGAAATTTCAGTGGTGAGGGATGTATTAATACCAAAAAAGTATCGAAGGGAAGTATAAAAAAAATGAAAAAAATGAGTTCCACTGGTTAAATCTTTTTATAGGTTATTTGCATATCGGTTATTACTACGTATACAACTCTACAATAACCTATAAAAAGATTTGACCATTGAAATTCATTTTTTTCATTTTTTTTATAATTATTACAGTGAGCTATTTACAGTGACACATATTTATCAGCTTTATCAATTTTATTAGCTTACAATTATTAGTTTATCAGCCTACTTATCCTACCTCAGGGTTATCTTAGAAATGTGTTACCTATGGTTCTAGACAACTCTCACAAATTAGATTCTTAATGAAAATCAGTAAAGTTTAACTTAAAATATACGTAAATACTTCAATAGACTATCATGGGTAAAATATAAATAACTAGTATCACTTGTAAATTGGATTGTAGTAGTAAATAAACTAGTATCCAGTCAGTAATGTGGATAGGTCGGAAGTCAATATAAAATATAGTTGCAATATTTCTAGCATGCATTCCACTTGTATCATATCAGATTTACATGCTTCCATTTGCAGGCATAGCAAATTAAACATGCTTAGTGGGCGCATTTGCATAACATGGTAAGTGATACATATGAAATTGAGTTACACAGGAGATGGTAAGATCCACATGCTAGTTTAAATTTTAGTTCATAGGCATATAATAAGTTGCATTAACAACACACCTTTCTTTTCGCCTTTTAAGTAGATTAACTTAGCTTTTGATGGAATAATTAAAGTGTGAGACTTGGTTATGCTAGAGTACCACTGAGCATATTTTGCTCAATGCATTGGTTTTGCCTCGTGCAGGTTACACAGATATGAAGACGTCAAGTAAAACATTGATTACACTAGAAGCACCAGAGCAAGCATCAAGATCCCAGTCTATCAGAATTAGTTATACATATAGTTCTTTCTTTTTATTTAAAGTATCTAGTGTTTTGAATGGCATGTACAGACTATATTAAGGCAGGGAGGTATACATATAACTATTATAACCTAATGCGTGTGTAAATAGGGTGACTTGAATGTGTTTAGTTTGTAGATTTGATACATCGTATAAGTCATATGAGTTGAGATATATAGAGGTGTAGGAGTTCAGCTAAGACGAATGCATGATAGTAGGTTAATAAGTACTGGAACCAGATAAAAGAAGCCTTGAATGATATCTTCTTTTAAGGTAGGGTCTTTAATTGTATCCTTGAGTTTGTCACAAGGAGTGCCGCATTTATATGTGTGATGTGGTAGTAGTTTAATGTTATTATAGTTTATGTGAATATTGGAGAATTGATTTTAATGTTTGAAAATTTGTTTTACTACAAGAAAATTTTTTTGTAAGGCATTCGGATAGCTGTTATGTAGCCAGAATTTAATGTCAAACTATCCTTTAGTTTAAACAAATTTTTATAGAATGATGAAGTCATCAATCAAATTTAACTAGAACCCTTCTTTGAAACCTCTTGAGGGGATTATTAGCATTAGGTTTAAGTATAAGCTTTCTTATAATACCCTCTCTTAGATAATCAATAGTGTCTGAGCAGTAGGTGTTACACTTGGTCATGATCATTGGTATGTAAACTTTCATTTAGTGAGAAATGTCATATAAATAATTGAACTCTAGAAGCCTAGATAAATTTTTTCTTTCTAAATGTAGAAGTTGCTTCATCACTCTCTCTTCAATACTAGTGTCATGTTGTTTCGCGATGTACTTATAATCCAATATTTGTAATTGTCATCTGTACTGGTGTTATTAGCTTCATGATCAAGCGCATCTTTCAGCATAACACGACATTTCCATAAGTTAGGAAAGGAGAGCAAGAAATGTCGTGTCAAAGATCCACCTTGAAAACTTAAAAGATCAAAAGGGACTTGTTGCATCAAGCCAAATTGTCCCTGAATTCGAGAAGGAACGTAAAATGTTGTGTGCCTTAATCCAACCAAGGGAATATAGCTAGTATGGCAAGACAGGGAAAATGAGAGATCTTCCACCAAAAACATCTCCATCAAATTTCTGTAACATCACTTAGCCATACAATCCACTGCTCACAAGTATCAAATTATCACTTAAGTCTTCTTTCACAATGATGATTTGAGGCATACATGATCCAAAGCTTCTTAGGAGGAACCACAAGCAGCCTCAGTTTCTCTTGTAACTAGATTTAAAAAACATGATGTCGTTAGGTTGGGAAATCCAAAAAGGACCACTTAAGAAAAAGTTAGGCAAACTCATTAGTGCAAAAACCCTTATGGGCATGCTAGGCAAAAGTTAAGGTTAAATAAATAACAATGCTAGATGGAAAAACCCAAACAGGCTCTCTAAGCAAACATGTAAAAGCAAAGGGCTTTTAGCTACAAAGTCAGTGTTGCCTCTCTTTAAAGCATCCAACCCTTAGATGGTTTCAACAAAAATGGGACAAAAAGGATTGTGGCCCGAATAGATTTCAGTCAGAATTTGAAATGCCTTAAAGTCACAAAACTTGTCCTTGAAGGTGGTCATCAATAAGTCTCCAAGCGTACATAACAGCACACAATTCACCCATTCCACAAAATTAGGGAGAAGTTGACTAGAAAAATTAAGAATTATCTATAAAGAAATCGAGCCCACACTTAGGATTATCTTTCGAGCCACCAAAGTAGAAACTCTCAAGGCAAGTATAATGTCCATGCCACCACTAGAGGAACATCTGAAGCAACTTTGAAATTCATAGTGGCAGCAAATTCCTTAAGATTAAGGACAATCTCTTGATGATTGAAAGTAAACACATGGAAGATAGGATCCTAATAATGCACGGCATCACTTAGAAAATTATGGTCTATCCTCACCTTTCTTAAGAATCTTAGAGCTGAAGATGGGGCAAGAGTAGGTGAAGTCCAAGTTGCCTTCAAACCTAAGATTTTAGACAACTGTTGACTAAAAAGGAGAGACATATTAAAGGTAGTATGCATGGTAAGAAGAAAGGACTATTTATAAACCTAAGAAGTGTTATTCCTATTCTTCTAAGGAAAAGGAATCCAAAACATGCATGGACGTCTGCATGAACTTTAGACTAACTGAAGCCGATGTCATGGTCCACATAGACTAACAAACAAGTTCCCATAAACACTCAAGAACAAACACAAACCAGGCAGAGTCATTAAGTCAGTATGGATCACAACAAGAAGTGTCCGCACGAGCCACATCCTTAGAGCATTGAGTTTTGTTACGAAAAGAAGTGGCCAACCAATCTTCCATAGGTTACAGACACCTTGCTCTTGAAGCAATACATCAGTCCTTATTAAAAGGGATTACAGACATCTTGCCATACTAGGTAATACCATGACCTATCATGGTCATTTAGAGGCAATCATCCATCATGGTATTAATCAAAATGACACTAAACCATTAATGGTGATCACTTATCATGGTATTAATCGAAACAACACTGGACCATTAATGGGATGCTCATTTGAGGAGACTGTGGACATTTTCCTTGATACGGTTGTGCATGCTGAAACATATTACTTAAGAAGGGTCACTAAAAATATAATACTTGGTCAGCTTGCACCAATTGGTACAAGAGATTGTGTCCTGTATCTCAAGGATGAAATGTTGAAGAAGGCTATTGAACTTCAACTCCCTAGTTACATAGATGGTTAGGAACTCTTTAACATGACGGATGTCATACAGATGAAGAATATGCCTTTGTATATGTTCATAGGAATGATGTATTTAATTGTAAAGTTTTCATATGTAAAGATGCAAAATATGATCAAAATAAAAGAATGTATATCGTATATTCGAGGGTGGTAAATGCTTGTATATACAAAAATAGAGGATCTACAAAAAAAGAGAAAAGGTAGGACTACTATTATCTTTATTCTTCACTCTCATTATTTGTGTCTTTATCATCTGAAGAGAGCACCAACTTCTCAGAAATTTTTAGGGCCTTTATCTTCCTTTGGGTTTCACAAAGAGCAGTAACCCTCTTTGTCAGTTCATTTTGTAAAAGAATAAGGGAGCAATGCGTTTTAACCATGTCATGCATGCACATACACTTGCATATTTAAACTAACTAGTACAGGGAAAATACTTAAAGCAAGAACTCATGTCTCATCTACTATGGCTTGCCTAAAAGCCTTAACCACTCGAGTAGTTCTCTTCATGGGAGCCCTCCTAACTTGTCAAAATCAAAAGAGGAAAGTGTTACACCAAATCAAACTGACACAATGATTATTGAAAGCCAAAAAACTGTACCAATGTGGTGTTCTTTAGCTCGAAAGGGACTGGCTAATTATCTTCAATGCGAAGCTGAGCAGAGGATAACTCTATCCATGCCATACCATATATAGCTCAGTTTAAGCACATCAATCAAAGTGCCCACAACTTCACTAGGCAATGATGACTGACTAGCAGCTAACTAGAAGCTTTACTTCTAGTAGTGCGTGTAAGAGGAGGTGAAAATCAAGGACCCTAAGAACTAAGAATGGTCCTCACCCTCTTCCTAGCTGAAAAAGGCCTAGCTTTAAAAGTGGTAATAGTAGGCTGCAATAATAAACAAAAAATTCAAAAAATTTACCTAAGAAGCGGGTCTTGAAGTGTATGGTACATGAGGCAACAAGTGTGTAGATGCCCAAGGAGAGTAATCTCCTCCTTCAACATCCACCAAGATATCCCTAGGCACACCAATAGTTAAGCCCTGAACAAACTCCAAGTCATCAATGTATCATCTGAACAGCATGGTGTCAGGAGGACCTTGAGGAATATAGCGTGCCTTAGGGCCTATTTGTTAGTTTCATACTCTTTCTCCTAGAAGCTAACAATAGGCCTTTAAGGTAGTCAGTAAGATCCTACGAGTGGACAGCTCTTACATAAAGTAAAGAAAATCTACCATCTATTCAGTGGGAAAGACCCACCAAGCCAAGTCAACCTGAAAGAAAGAAAGTCAAGTAAGCACAACATTGACAAAGATTAAGTTGTGCTAATTAAGTGCATTTGCATTTTTATAGGATTACTTACATCATTCCAAGCCTGTGAGCTCAAATATTGGCAATGATGCATCAATGATGAGGCATTCCATGGTCTTGAATATGGTTAGACCCATTTATCCATCACTAGATATCGATAGGGGATATCCAACTCACATGGACATGGTAGCAAGTAAAGGTCATACACCCAAACCTGTGCAAAAACAATGTCAAAATTGAAGGAAACAAACAGTCATGAGACAATAGACAAAATGAATAACTCTTACCAAGACACCAGAAACAAAGCCCTAAACAAATCGATGGCTTTTCTTTATGCGAATCACCATGTCTAGGCTCCTATACATCTAGCTTAATGAAGAGCAACACTAGTTCTAGGAATTGATGTCCTTAATCTACCCTATCATAGGTGAGAAGCTCCAGCTCACATTGCCATTCGCATTCACGAACAATGTGGTCCCTAGCAGATGCGAGACAAAGTAGTGAGCATATTGATCTATCTTAGGCTAAGCATAGGTGTAACATCAGCCCACTACTCATACAAATTCACACATTAAATGCTATATGATCGATCCTGAGGCATAAAATCGAGCAAACTCCTCACTTTCTGATGGCGAAAAGTAGGGAAGTGGTAACTAGAATCAAATGCAATAGCTGGACCAGTTCAGGGCACTCCTGTGATGAATGCACAGTCAAAAGGAGTGATAGTCAGCTCTCCAAATGGCATATAGAAGGTGTGTTTCATGTCCACCCACCTATCTAGTAAGGCCCTAAGCACTTGGAGGTCCCTACGAAAGTCCCCTCCAACTAAATGGTCGATGAAGGTCTAAAATCCAGTCACTTGAACCTGATCCTTCACTTGAACGGGCATTGATGCATACCACTATCGTGGGCTTGACAAAGTGCCCCCCACTTGAGACGTGTCTATAAGAAAAGGTAAGCATAGGTAAGTAAGGCACGACACATGTCCGTACGGACCACAAGTAGGTAAACCTTTCAGAGTCCACATAAACCATCAACAAGCAGAATTTGCAAAGAGTCTACACAGACTAAAACCATCTTAGTCTGCACGGACCATTATAAGTCAAAGATCCCAGCAATTCACAAAAAGGTAAAACATGCATAATATATAAAAATCATTATAAAAGGTTCGCACAGACCCTATAAATAAACAAAACAGGAGTCCACACAGACTCTAAGTAACACCCATTGAGTCCGCATAGACCACTTATCCTATCACAAGCAGAAAGGCTTAAGACCATATCCTAAAAGATTCTAGAAATATTGGCTAAAGGATAGGTCCGCACGGACCAAGTGTGCCTTAGGCGAATTAGGTCTACATGAACTTATTAAACTAGATAGCAACACACAGTGAAGAAGACAAAGCAAAATGAAGTTGAAAGAAGTAAGAAAGGAACCTGAGGGTAAGTTTCGATGCATGTGTGGCTCGCCAAGTCAACTAAAATCAGCGTCGGAGCACCGAGTGGAATCTCATTCTCTAAAGCTGCATTTCAGGATTGGATAATCTTTAAAGAGGGTACAAAACCTTCTAAAATAGGTATTGTGATGTCCTCCACCCACAGAGGAGGTGAGGAAATAGTCATCGACAGTAGCAATAATACCATCGGAGCCTCACCGGTAGCTACATTGATGTTGAAAGAGGAGGGCGATGATTCAAAATCTTAAGAGGAAGCTATTGATGCAAGATAATAGAGAGAAAAGTGAAAATTAAGAATGGGAAAATGAAATAGAGAGGAGAAGGCCGACGGTTTTCTTCTATCATAATAAGTCTGCACAGACCTTACCCTTTACATCCGCACAGACTAATGTCCTATCCATCTTCACATTAGCCCTTTTTGTCCACATGAATCACATCCACGAACCCTTTGATATGTTCATATAGATTAATTTGGTAGTTTACCAATATGCCTATCTATAGTCAGCACGCATCACCTTCACGGACCCACATGTTGTTCGCACGAACAAACTCTGGCCCATGCACCTTTAGGTTCGTATAGCCTTTGTTTGTCTGGGGTGCTTGAATGTGCGACCCTAAAAAGTCACAAAAACCATCAAATCAATGTTAGAAGTGGATGAAACCTGAAATTGGACAAAAATTTGCACCAAAATGTGAGAATATGAGGGAATTAGTTTATTAAAAAAATTATATAGGTCATTTTCAATCAATGATTCAAAATATGGTTTTTTTTCAATTAAATAAATTGATTTTGAGCCAATGCTCACCACCACCGATAACTAATGGGCCAATAAATTTATTTTATTTAGTTTTTCAATCAATAAATAGATTTAATCAATCATTAAATTAGATTTTTCACTTTTGATTAGGCTTGCATGAATTAACTTAATTCATTTTCTAATTCCAACCTTGATTTTTGCCAAATTTCATATGTTTTTACTTGTATAAACATTTTCCTACCATTTAGAAAATGTTTTCAAAGTTAAAATTGTGTTATTTAAGCTAAAAAAAATAGGTCAAACATGGTCAATCTGCTTGTTTATCTTCAAACTAATAGACTTAGCCTTCATTTTCAAATCTTCCTAGTGACATTCAAATGTTTTCAAATAAACATCTTTATTTGACTCAGGTGAGATGTTATTTTGTCATTAAAATGTTCCATATTATGACTCGATATAATGGAATTAGCTATCAAATCCATCTAGTTAATATGCTTCTTTAATCAACAAAAGATCAGTTTCTAGCAAATATTGTTTTAAAGATCACAATCACAAGAGGATTTGTGAAATCCCAACTTAGCATCCAAACTCAATGCTATCTATCCATAAATGCCAGTAGAATTATCTCAAAGAAATGATGGCATTAACCCCATTCCTTTAAAAGGAGGAGCACCCCATAACTTCTTCCTTCTATTGGAGGTTTTCAAAATCCTTTTCTTTAGCATCCCTTGCTTCATAAATAACTTTGAGTTTATCTCTAAAGTAATCTCGAAGAATAACCTTGAAAAAGTGAGGTTTACTTGCTTTAAACATTTACTCCCCTTCCATTAAGGAATAAATGTGAGCAAACTATTCTTTGCTCAATATCTTTATTTGTTTGAACAAATTAACCATATGCCAATTCGTAAAAATATCTCTTCTTTGAATTCAACTTTAAGTTAATTCATAAAAATTTAGCCACATGCCAATTCGTACGGACTAATGTTAGTAATCTCAGTCCTTTGCATATTTATAAGTGTGACCTTTGTAACCAACAAGTTTATAGTGTTCCCCAGTGATAATTCTTATATGTGTATTAGGATTCATCCATAAGGATATTATTGTGAGCATATCTTTTTAGGTTCTCACATGCCATTACATGTTGTTTCTAACCAATTCCCTGAGTTGTATGCAAGTGATCATTCTAGTAAAATAGAAGTCCAGATGAACGTGATACCCATGACATGGAATAGTCTGCACGGACATACACTAGAGTCATATCAAGTCTGCACGTACTTGACGATGTATATGCAAGACCTATTATGTGATTTGTACTATCTTATTTGGTTTAGTACTCTTTTATTTCTTTTGGTTATCTTAGGTTGTAATAGATAGCTTAATAACTTGTTTTACATGCTGAAAGCCTAAACCTCACATCAAATGGTTTTCTACATAATTAATTGGTGTTTTCTTAATAAAATGGTTTTGAGTTTTTCTTAATCAAAAGTCATATAAAATATATTTTAACAAAGGCCAATCTCCTAGAGATGGGAGTTAGGCAGGGTAATTATCAGGTCAACAACCACTAATAAATGACCCAATTTTTAGATGTCAACACATCCTTATGCTTGTTGTATATTCTCAATATTGCAATTTATTTTTCTAAGTGAAAAGGTGACTTGAATGCTTTAATTAAATGCTTATTTACATGGTATGAGATTGATAAATATTAAAATATAAAGGAAGGCATATTATTGGGGCATTAACAAAATATGATTCTAAATTATTTTTGGGCAAAAGATCAGTGGTCCTGGTGTAAAGCCAGGCAACGACTCTAAACACTAACTGCTTTCGTCCCCGATAAAATACAATAAATCTACATGTGTAAGATAGTTTATGGGTTATGATGAATAATAAGTATAATTAAGAATAATCTATAAAATTTATGTTAGAGAATTTATTGACATTGATTAATTGGAAAATTATGGAATAATTTAAAGGATTATTAAAAAGGTAGATAAAAAGGAAATAATAAGAGAAAGTTTAAGTTTGCATTTAATTATGAAAATAATAAATTTAAGAATTTAATAAGGTAGCAAATACGGACGATAATATAGTATAAGGAAATTGAAAGAGAAAGTAAGTACATGCTAATAGTAAAATTTTATATATAATAGAAGAAATGAAAAATTGAAGAGATGATGA
>CANXYI011717584.1:0-14135 GCA_948208565.1 Hura crepitans
GCTAAAATAATAATATATGGGTAGTTTGTGTGATAACTTATGGGTGAAGGCATGGACATGGGATACATATATGTGTATTCTTATTAGAGTGATAATATGTGATATATATGTGTGGCGACCTAATGAAAATACATGTATATGGTTATGAAATACATATGGTTAAGAGGTGCCTTGGTTTGTAAGGCAGGTGTATGATTTGTGGGGCTTAGGATATTGGTTAGATAATGCCATGTTAGGAAGTTGATTATGTGCATGTGTGATGGAATTGGAAAAAACAAGTGGGTTAATGTGAGGTTTAGTCATAGCTGTGGCATGTGTAAGCCTTAACGTAACTTAGTTGGCATGACATGTAGTGTGTGTGCATGTATATGTGCTTGTGGCATGTCATGATATTTGTATGTATGATTAAATGCTAGTAAAAGCATGTTTATGGTCATTATCCACTTTTGGCTAAGACTTATGCATGGAAAATAAGGTATCATAAGCATATTGTAGCATGACAAGTGTGTGTGAAATGACCTGGCATGTTAAGCATGTAATGGTGAACATGACCTTAAGATAAAATAGGTATACATGTATGAGATACATGGCATGAAAATGGTTAAATAATAGTAAGAAAACCTATGTTAAATTGAGTTAGAATGTGGTTAAAAATTTACTTCAACTTAAGTGATTAAGTTAACCTAACTAGAATAAAAATGGAATGGAATTGAATGAAAAATTTAGGACATTTTGTACATTTGTTTTAAATGGAATTTAAGGCTACCTTAAGGGACACTTGAAAGTTACAAATAGACTTGGCTTTAGTTCTACAATTATATGAGTTGTTGATTGAGAATGGCAGAGGAAAAATGCCTAGAACAAGGTAAGTATTAGGTCTGTAAATATGAACATAAATAATAGAAATAACTTATAACTGTCTATGGGAAAAGGACTCTATAGTGCATGCACTAGAAATTACTTTAAACTTAGGCATAAATTTGCTTATAATGGACCCAAATGTGCCTGTATAGTTGACTTAAATTGACTTAGAAAAATAGACCTATAATTGTCCGATAGGACTAAAATGGACCTGTAACTATCCAAGCGAAAATTTGACTATGGAAATAATTTCATAATCAACTATTAAATATTATTAAATATTATAAAATGATAATCAATAAATAAAGGAATGTAAAAGAAAGTCAGATGGCCTATTAGTTAGATAATCGCTAAATGGGTTAACCAGTCAACTTAGGAATTAAAAACTACTAGACTGTCTTTTTATTAGAATGGGCCGGTGTAGCAGTTGAGGTTCATAATTAAGCCATTACACTAGTCTGCAGTGTAGACACTCTTTTTCATTGATTGTATATCAGACTATGCTAGTGCAGCGGTGAAGGTCCCTAGAGGGGCCACAGCACTAGTTTACGGGGCAAACCCAGATGGATTATTTGATATGATCAGTGCCCTTAGAAGGTCTATAAACTAAACCCTATGCATAAATACTTAGTATTCTTACCCTTTAGGAGGTTCTTATGAACTGATCCCTATGGCTATATCAAGCCAATGTAGCAATCAAGGTTTAAAATGTGGGCCACTGCACATCTTTCAGCTCCCTCTTAGTCTAGTGTCTGTAAGTATAGTTTACCCAGTTAGGCCTATTTTATAATTTAAATAATGCACTTGAGAATAATGAAATGTTTGGATAAATTATAAAAATAAATTAAATGAAATTATCATAGTACCATTTTGGTAAATTTGAAGAACATATGATATATCATTTAAATGGCTTCAATCATCTAGCATGTTACTCACACACTACACCTAGATTATATTTTTATGCTTGCATGTGTATGGCATAACTATAATTACTTGGCTGATGGAATGCATGTAAATGAAATGAGTATTGCATTTTTTAAATGGGTTTCTATACACTTAAATCTTAAGTTATTAGTGTATTTAAGCATTTATGTGCTTGCATAAGGCATACTTTTAATTTATTAAATTCACCACTAATTTTTATACTCAGTGTACCAGTGTTTTAGTGCATAGGTAAGTAGGACTAGTGGTCAAGCCTTGTTGTGCATGTAGTGTAGCAGTGGAGACAATAAGGGTCTATGTTTTTTATGTGTTTAATGTATATAGTAGGCACTCATGTAAAAGTTGTAGGTTTTGTGTCCAGCATGCTTAGAACTACTGAAGTCTATAAACTTAAGCAAATCAAATTATAAATAAATAGGTACTTTATTTGTTTTGGGGTTGCTTATGGGTTTGATATATGCAAGCTTAAGGCCCTATGTGTGTGTTCTTGACCTATATGAGATGTGCTATTGATTAACTAGGGGACCAAAAAGGTCCAAGTAGAGTTTATGGGTTGTTGCTTATAGAAGTGTTTTTAACAGGCACAAAGATAAAAAAAAATTGGTATATCACCCTAGTAGCTGTTAAGCTACCTAATTTTTTAGGACCTATAAAGGGCTTGTATATGTTTTGTCTGAGTCTGTTAGACCTTGTATGAATATGTATAAGGATTAGACTGGACATCTAAGCCATATCTAATAGAGTTTTAGAATAGTCCATAAGTGTTAAGGAGTTTTCTCTTAGAGCAATCCTAAGATGGGTGACCTATTAAGAAGTGCATTGCCTATCAGGTTTTTTGGGAATCTAGTAGGGGGTGTCACACTATAGGTAGTTGAATAAATTGATGATTAAGAATAAACATAAACTTCCTAGGATTAATGATTTATTTGATCAACTAAGAGGAGCAAGTGTATTTTCAATGGTTAACTTGAGATTTAGGTACTATCAACTCCGAATAAAAGGAGTCTGATGTGCCTAAAATAGATTTTTGCACTATATATAGGCATTATGAGTTTTTGGTGATGCCTTTTGGGCTAACTAATGCCCTAACCATATTCATGGATTTGATAAATAAGATATTCATACCATATTTTGACCAACTTCTTGTAGTTTTCATTGATGATATTCTAGTGCACTTTAAGACCAAAGATGATAATGAATAGCATCACTTGCTAGTATTATAGACTTTAAGAGACAAGCAACTTTAAGCTAAACTAACCAAATGTGAGTTTTAGTAAGATGAAGTAACATTTTTAGGATATATTACTTCAACTAAAGGAATTCACGTAGATCCAAGTAAGATCGAGGCTATATTAGAATGGAAATCTTTAAGAAATGTGATAAAAATCAGGAGTTTCTTCGAATTAGCTGGATATTGTAGGAGGTTTGTGAAAGGATTTTCACTTATTATAGCTCTTTTGACATGATTATTAAGGAAGGATGTGAATTTGAGTGGGATGACAAATACTAAGAGAATTATGATAAACTGAAGGCCATGTTAATAGAAGCTTATGTCTTTACACTACCTAAGCTAGGGAAAGACCTTGTTATTTATAGTGATGCTTTGCACAATAGACTCAAGTGTGTGTTAATGCAAGATGGCAAAGTAGTGGCTCATGCATCCAGGTAGTTAAAGCCTTATGAAAAGAATTATCCAACTTATGCTCTATAGTTTATTGCCATTGTTTTTGCTTTTAAGATATGAAGACATTATCTTTATAGTGAGAAATGTTATTTATATACATATCATAAGAGTTTGAAATATCTTCCCATATAAAAGGAATTGAACTTGAGACAATGGAGGTGGATGAAATTGATTAAAGACTATGATTATATGATTAATTACTATCTAGGTAAGGCGAATGTGGTAGTAGATACATTAAGCTAGAGATTTCTATATGCCTTAAAAGCAATGAATGTTCGATTGAGTAATGAAGAAGATGGAGCTTTATTAGCAGAGTTACAAGTAAAACCTAGCTTGATTCAATAAGTGAAAGAGACTTAGAATGATGATAATCAACTCATGTATGTAATGAGTTTGATTAAAGAAGGGAAGCCTACTAAGCATGAAATTGAAGCAAATGGCTATTAGTATTACCATGATAGGCTGTGTGTGCCTAATATGGAGGACATTAAGTAGCAAATGTTGTAAGAAGCTCACAATTCACCTTATGATATGTACCCTGAAAGCATAAAAATATATCTTAATTTGAAGCCATATTATTAGTGGCCTAGTATGAAAAAAGATGTAGTTCAATACATAGCCAAATGATTCATTTGTCATCTTACATTCAGTACTACTTTTCATCCATAAACAAATGGATAAGTATTGAAATACAATGATAGCACATTTCATTCCTATCAGAATGGATTATTCATTAGAGAAACTTGCTCAACTATGCATAGATGAGATAATGAGGTTACATGGAGTTCCAATATCTATAATATCAGACAAAGACATAAGATTTAGGAAAAGCTACATAATACTTTAGATGCACATCTTACATTCAGTACTACTTTTCATCCATAAACAAATGGCTAATCAGAGTAGGTTATTTAGGTACACAAAGGTATGTTAACGAGTTATGCCATTGAATTCATTGGTAATTAAGACCAATACCTATCATTGGCAAATTTTGCTTATAATAATAGTCATTAAGCAAGTTTGGGAATGGCACTGTATAAAGCTTTATATGAAAGAAAATGCAAAACTCCATTGCGTTAGAGTGAAGTGGGTGAAAATAAGCTAAAGGGACTAGACTTGATAAAAGATACAGAAGAAAAAGTCAAGATTATTAGAGATCAATTGAAAGTAGATTCAGATAGGTAGAAATCATATGCAGATTTAAAAAGAAGACTGAAAGAGTATAAAGTAAGTGATAAGGCTTTTCTTAAAGTGTCACCTTAGAAAAAGGTACTGAGATTTGGCAAGAAGGGCAAGTTGTGTACAAAATTCATTAGTCCATACGAGATAATAAAACATATGGGACTAATGACATATTGATTAGCATTGCCACTAGAGTTACATCAAATAGATGATATTTTTCATGTTTCCACGCTAAGGTGATATAGATTATATCCTTCTCATGTGATAGCAGCTGAAAAAGTAAAAGTACGACTAGATCTCTCATATAAGGAAGAGCTAGTCCAGATTTTGGCATGTGAAGTGAAAAAATTACGTAATAAAGTAGTGCCATTAGTGAAGGTGCTATCAAGATATCATAACTCATAAGAAGTAACTTAGGAAAGCGAGCAGCAGATGAAGAAACAATATCCACTTCTTTTTGAACTAGGTAAATTTCGAGGATAAAATTTCTTAAAAGGGTAAGATTTGTAACACCTATAAAATCTAGCTTCATGAATTGTACTCTATAGGTTATAATTAGGGTTCTCAAGTAGTAGGGCCCCACTAAAGAGACTTAGAGGGGAGTACTAGTCATGAAACTTCAAAAGTTAAAATAAGATCAATAATAAAAGAATTAAAAATATCCACTGAACTACAAATTTCTTTTACATCGATATCTAGTGGAATGTTACCTTAGTTTGAGTTATGATAAAAAAGGTCAGGATGTGCTCGAACTGACCCAAAAATAGCATATGCTAAAGGTCAAAAATTCTAACTAGTCTAATGGTGAAGGAATCATAATTTTTTGACACTAATAAGTATTTCATTTTAATTTATTATTTACATGATTGAAAAGTTAAGCATGTATCCTTTATTTTCTTAGCACAAACTTTAAAGAGTCCTTTAATTGTGAAATTCTATAAATTTTTGTGCCTTAAGAAGTAATTTTGATGATTAAAAAATTTAAGAATAAATTTTTAAAGATTAAAAGAAAGTAATGAAAAAAATTAACCATTGGATTATTATTTAATTAAATCATGGTCGTCAGTGTACTTAATATATATAAGTGAGCTCACATGTGTATAACACACAAGAAAACCAATTTGCCTTTATCTTCCTCAAGTGTGGCTGATGCCATTCTTAAACGAATAGCCCCTTATTTTTTATTCAATCTCCCCAAAAATCAAAGCAAAATGCCTGAATATTATACTCAAACTCATCCTCATCGCATCTTGTTTCTTGTTCTACTATTTATTTCATAAGAAGAAGGTTTTTTTGTGGAAAAGGTGAAGATTACATGTTAGGGTTTAGAAAACTTAAAAGCTAAGGCAAGCATATTTTTTGGGTTCTAATATTTTTTTATGACACTACGGCTGCTCGAAATTATGGTATAAGTGTTACTTTTGAGTTTTGATTCATGTATATTTTTCTATGATTTTTCTAACCAAATAACTATTATAGAACTTTATGTAAAAAGAGGAAGGGAAAGCTAATGGCAAAAATAATCAGTAAAGTGGTATTTGGGACACCGAGAAATCACTTTGTAAGTGTATTTAGTAAAATATATGTACATATTAATTGTTTGTGTATTTTTAGTTTAAAAACCTATTATGGAAATTGTAGTTTTAGTTATTTAAATTGTCTTAAAATAATTTTGATGGCATAATAAGGTTTAAGATATGCTAATCAAGTGAAACTAAATAAGAAATGATGATAAAATTAGTGTATGGATAATTTGTACACTTAACCGTGTGTTGTGCAATAATAGGGCAAAATGGTAATTTTGGACATTATATGTGCAATGTGCATAATTGAACTGCAATTGGATAATTAATCATGTGAGAATAATGTTTGATGGATAAGAAAGCTTTATTTTGGAAATGTGGTATATTATAACTATGTATGTGTTTTATGCATTTTGTGTCTCCAGGTAAATGTTACATTCGAGATGTAATGAAACATGAGCTGTAATATACATATAATTGTGATGTTAATTATGATGATTGAATATAAGTATTTAAATGAGAAATACATATGAAACATTATGGTATCAACAAGGTAAAGAAAGATACGTGTGTGATTATATGTTATGTATAAAGAACATGTAATTTAAAATTGTATAACGTAAAGTGTCACAAGAATATATGTTTTAGACAACCTTCTGCATAGGTGTTAGATGTATGCCCTAGAGCTTATGTAATAGGGTTATATTCATGTTTTTAAACCTTGTGAATTAATGTAAAAGGCATTTCTCTTTAAATCATGGTATTTTTATATATTATTTATAATTGTTTACAATGTTCTAAACCATGTTTTAAAGTCCCTAATATAAAATCACAGTGTAGAAGAAATCATAAAGTGTTTAGCATGTGAGATTCTTACTACAAGTAAATGATATATACCTAAATATCTCTAATCATAGTATTAACAAGATAGAATATTGTTAATACGGATAGATTAACACATGTTATACTTCTTAATTGGTTCAAGCAGTAATTCTAACAAGTTATAAGTATAGAGATACTTAGAGTTAACAGGTGGACACTTGCTTAGGAAGTAAGTACATTGGAGACCTACCATGAGATCTTCACATGGATACTTATTCTATTTCATTAAAAGTATCTCACCATATCAATTGTGTAAGTATCTTTAGACTTGAAATCACTAACTATCTTAAATATGGAGTGACATACTTTGACTCTAAAGCTTTTACTTTAAACAAAAAGTACACATAGTGAGGTGCCTAGATATAGCATGACATTTTTGAAGATAGGGTAGTAATCAACAAAGGATTCACAAAGGGCACTTCTTAAGCTAGCTAATAAAATTAGATTTTCTTTTATATTTTTAAAAAATCATTGAACATAAATTTTAGGCTATTTTTTCACTATAGAAAATGGCTTAATTCAAGCAAATTTTTTCAAACAATTTCTTTTAATTGTATAGCCCTAAATTATTTTTTATAAGTCTTTTAGGGATAAAAAAAAGTAATTTTAGAGCTGATAAAAAAATTGGATTTTATTTGATAATTAAAAGAATTGTTTGAAAAAAATTTTGGTTGTTGACAACTCTTATAAAACTAATTAAGATTTTATTAACGGGTCAAATTTTGATTTTGCTTCTTTTCAATTCCAAACCTATTTGCTCATAATTATTGGATAATTATGAAGTTAATTTGAATATTTAGAATTCCCAAAACCAATTACATGTGAATTGGATTTATAGTTTGGTAACAATTATATGAACATATATTGCATTCACTATCAATAGTGATCAACAAATTAATTTTGAGTTGATTAATTTAGATTAATTTTTTTGGTCATTATATATGATTTTTTATGTTCATGCTTGTTGGAATTGGTCCAAAATCATTTGGAACAATTATTTTACAAAATAATGCAAATTGGTTTATTAGTAAATGCTAAAAATTGGATTTTTGGCATTAGTTCATTTCAAAATTTCAAATTAAGTATTTCCATCATTTTTATTGGAATTGATGCAAATTTAATTAATTAATTGGATTATATAATTAAATTTGTAAATTAACTATTGGTTAGACTAATAGTTGGAAGACAATCAACATTTTCAAGCATATGTTACCTGAGAATCCCAAAAACAATTTTCAATTAGATTGAAAATTTTTCCTTTTTAGAAATGGTTTCTAAATTAAAAAGGATATTTAAATATGAAATTAATTTGATTAATTGGATTAATGAGATTAATCGCCATATTTAAAATTTCACAAAGCTAAGCATACATGGCATGTTAATTTTACAAGAGTTACAAAATAAACTAAATTTAACCAAGTTGGATACAAAAATTGCAATTTAATTATGTGTATTAGAAATGTATGTTAAGGGTGTATGTTTTGCATGATGACTAGCTATAGACAAAGAAGAATGATATTGATCTACATTGTATGAATATTTTCTTTGGTTAAACTGGGCCTGCATGCCCTATCCTTTTCTCTTATTTTTCTATTTTAATTCTCTTCTCAACTAAATCTCCTCACATGTAATGTGAGGTCTTCTAATTTATATGATATGTAATTAGATTACATAGGGTTAGATTAGGATGAAGAAATACAAAAAGCAAAAATGGAAAAGAAGGCCCACTAAGAAAAAATATATAGAAGTGTTCTTTTTATTTCTTATTGGGTTTGTAATTTATGCATAACTACATAGGGTCTAGCCTAAATTGGTTTCCTTTGGCTTAAGGAAATCAATGTAGTGAAAGTCCATAGCTAGATCATATATTTAATGTGATTAAATAGTATATGTATGATTTAATGAGATTAAATATGCATGTGCATGCCAAAGCACGTGACATCCCTTTGCAAGAGCATAAAAATGTATGCAACCTTGTTAAGACTTAATTAAAAGAAATCCCTCAATAATATAAGACTTACAAGCCTTATGCTAATATGAGTTAAACTAGAGTTCTCTTTAGTATTGGATTGTTAAGCATACTTAAGCCCATGATATATCAAATATGTTTAAATCATATTAATAGGTCCATATTAGCATGATTATTAGTTTGTTGAGCATACTAAAGGCTAATAACCATAAGGCAAGATTTGGAAAATTTTGTATATGATACATATGCATCAAGTGTTGGTAACCTAATGATCAATAGTTGCATATGATGTAATTGGCATATGATGCCTACCATTTAGTTAATGGTTAGGCTTGTTAAGCATACTTAAGTCTTTAACCTTAACCAAAATGGATATTGACACATTTCTCATATCAATTAGTGAGAGTTATTGGTTCATAATAAAATAGTGGGAGTAATGTGTAATTTTAAAGACCATGAAATTATTGCATATATATATACATGATCATACTTTAACATGCTTTCACTTCACATACAACATCACTACCATAATGTCTTCCAACTTGAATTTATGCCAATGCTTACTGAAATGACTTTGAAATCTAAGAATAGTTCTCAGAAGTGAGAAGATAGATATGTGTTGGACATATATGTTCCACCTCATTAATTAATGAAAATTCTAATTAGGAGTTGGAAGCTTTTTTGAAAGCACATAGGAATGGTAATATGATTGCCTTTATGTCTCCCAAACTTTGGAAAGAGCATGGAATTTGATGCTTAGATCATTAAATATCTTCTTATGAAATAAAAGATACGTGATATCTAAGACATTATTTCATTTGAAGATAATGGAGGACACTTCAAGCAATAAAAGTGTTAGGTTTTAATTCCATAATTTTATGATATATTAGAATTCAGTGTTAATTATATAATCATAAAAATATGGTAAATCTAGTCAAGACTTTTTTTGTTGGGAACAAAAATTATAGTCTAATTAGTTAAAAGCCCATGAAAGTGGAAAAAGACTAATCCCAAAAAAAAAGGAACTAGAAAGCTTACCTTGTGTCTCTAATAAAGAAAAAGCATGTGGTACTTCAACTTTAAGTATTAATATTATTTAAATTAATACAACGGTGATATGGACCTACTAGTAGCAAATGAAACAAGGTTTACTGCATTAGCTATATGAACATAACATCTATATTTACCTTCGGGACTTGCATTAGAACTTGATAATTGTTATTTTGTTCCTTCCTTAAATAAGAACATTATTTCTTTATCTTGTCTTGCTGAACAAGATTTTAATATTAACATTAATAAGAGCAAGGGTTGCTAAGGTTATAAAGACAATGTTTTATATTGTTTTGGATTTAATGTTAATGGATTTTATGTTCTTGATAATCAAAAAGAACTCTATAATAGTAATACCAAGATACTAAAGGTGGAAGGCTCAAAACCATTTTTCTTATGGCATAGTCATTTAGTCCATGTAAATGAGAATTGTATGTCTATGTTACATAAGTCTGGTGACTTAGGTTTATTTGATTATGAATCAATTGAAACATGTGAGTCCTATTTATTAGGAAAAATGACAAAAACCTTTTAGTGGAAAAGGTGAATGTGCTAGTTAGCTTTTGGACCTTATACATATAGATGCATGTGGACCTATGACCCCATATGTAAGAGATGGGTTTCTCTACTTCATTGCTTTTGTCAATAATTACTCTAGATATGGGTATTTGTACTTGATAAAGTACAAATTTAAGAACTTTGAAAAGTTCAAAGAATTCAAAAATGAAATTGAGAAATAGCTCGAAAGAAGTATTAAGATGCTCTGATTAGATTGAGGTGGAGAATACTTATATCATGAATTTCAGAGTTATCTTAGAGATAATAGTATATTTTCTCAATAGACTCCCTCATATATGCCACAACACAATGGTGTACCTTAAAGCAATAATTGAATCCTGTTAGACATGGTTCAATTTATATTAAACTTTGTAAGGTTGCTTAGATTATTTTAGGATTATACACTAGATACTGCTATTTATCTTTTAAATAGATATATGTCAAAGTTAGTTAATGTTATATCATATGAGATATGGTATAGCAAGTGTAGAGATTATGATATTTTTACTGGGGACGAGAATTTTTAGTGGAGTTGCCACTTGGCCTCTACACTAGGACCTTTGATCTTCTGTACTAAAAAGGTTTAGAATTTAGATCTTATTTATGCCTGAATAATATGCCTTCTTATATATTGTAATATTTATCAATCCCCTTTCAAAGTCAAAAGGTATTTAAAGTATTTATGTCACCTTTTCATGCAAAGAAAGTAAAATGCAACAAGTATATTTGTACATCCAAAAAGTGGATCATTCATTAGTTGTAGTTTGGCTTAACAATTACCCATAATTCCATATGAATAGGCATTAATTGTCCAACTCCCATCTCTAAGAGATTGGCCTTTGAAAATACAATTTATTATTGTGACTTTTGATTAAGAAAATACAAATCCATTTTGTTAGGGAAAACACCATTTAATTAGATGGAAAATAATTTGATGTGAAGTTTAGGTGTTTGGCATGTAAAATAAGTTATTAACTATCTATTACAAACCTATAATAAGCAATAAAGTGTAAATAGTACAAATCTAAAAGAAATAATCCAAAGTATAAAAATGGTCTTGTCTATACATCGACTAGTCCATATAGACTCTATGAGGCCCTGACATTAGTCCGTGCGAACTACTACATAAATGATATTATGTTCATCTGAACCTCTACTCAAGTGAGAAGGGTTAATCACATAAAACTCAAAAGAGAAAAGGTTAATAATACTAGATAAAGAACACATAAAGAACCCATAGAGAAGGTGAGAAATATAAATACATGTGAGCACTGAAAATCAAAGACGATTGTCCGTGCAGACTATGATCCTCATAAGAGGGAGTCCATGTAGACTATAAAATAAAATAAACATACAAAAGACTTATATGTCTATACAGACTATGATCCTTGTGATAGGTAGCCCACGTGGACTTTACATTAATTCTAAGATACTAATAACATGCATATTAAGGGACAAAGTGATCATACGATATGATATAGTTATAAAAGCATGCTAACATGGTAAACATAATATGTTAAAATATAATAGATAAGGCTATCATAATATCATTATTGTACCTTGGTCTGTACAGACCTTTATTTCATACATATTTAAATAATTGGTTCGTGCGAACCTTATATCACACTCACATTCAATTTATAGGTTCGTACAGACCTTTTGTCATTTAAAATAGGTCCGTGTGGACTTAGCCATTAGTTTCAAAGTGTAAGTGCGATTAGAATTTTCCATGAATGATTAGAACATTCTTAAACTAATTTTAATAGGTTAACCTACTCTTATAATTGTCGTGGGGGTTGCATAAAACCACCTTACATGATAATTAATCATAGGAGATCATCAGTTACAACAAAGAACATAAATAAATAAATGAATATGATGAAAGGAGCCACAGATCTTACCTTGAAGTTAGCACAAAGTAATAAGACAAGGGTTGAATTTTGGAAGAATGATTATTTTAGTGAGGGCTTAGGACTAGTAGAGCAAATCTTGTGTCAATTGTCTTTAATTGTGTCTTCTATGTATTCCTTATTGTTTTCTCTTATTTTCATGCCCTAAAGTGGGTATTTATAGGCTTAAGGCTTAGGTATTCCATTTAGAGGATGTAGAATCCCTCTAAGATTAGGATTTAGTGCATGAATAGGAATTTTGCACTTTTGGAAGTTTTTAGTTGGTAGATCCTTGCAGACTTAGGCATGGTTTTCCCACTGATCCGTGGGCTTAGGGCTTCGTTAGATAGGTTTGTGTAGACATGGGCTTCAAGTTACTTACTTTGTTGCTTGAGCCTATCTCTAGTTATCATCATAGGCCAAAAAAGGTGAATAGGTCTACATTATAGGGGCTTTGCCCCCTCACCCCTATTAGAATCAATGTTAGGCTTCGGGGTTGGGCCTATCAGCTTAAGCCTTTTGTTTCCACCATAAATTCCCATTTTTTTCACATTTTTGGTTCGCACCGTGAGCTTTTTGAGTCGGGTCAAAGTTCAAATACCTAAGAAAGTCCTAGACCTAAAATGAAAGAGTCTATAGTAAGAAACTCATTCTTTCACATATCAAGGTATGTGGATGCCTTAAAGATTTGAAGAGAATAATGTCACATAAACTGAAAGCTAAGTATGACAAATGCTTATTTGTGGGGTATCTAAAGGAAACTTTGGGATACTACTTCCATCATCTTTTTAGGACAAAAGGTGTTTATTTCAAAGCATAAAGTCTTTCTATAGAAAAAGTTTCTCATGAAAGATAATAAAAGTAAAGTTGAACTTGATGAAGTTTATGATCCATAAATTGAAGCAAATCAATCAATTAAACCCTATTCTATTACTCATAGGAATGAGATAATAAAAGAACTTATGGAAACACTAGTTTTAGAACTATTCTAAAGAGATTTGGATTTCTCATAGACCAGGACAAAAAAGTAACCATAATAGAGGATCATGAGCTGAATAGTTATAAGGAGGTTTTAAAAAGTTCAAAATCAAACTCATGGCTTAAGGCCATGGAATTTGAAAATGGATTCTATGCATTATAACTAGGTATTAACCTTCGTTTATCTACCTAAAGGGATAAAACCATTGGGTGCAAATAGGTCTTCAAAGAAAAGACCAACATAAAAGGTAATGAGATTACCTATAAAGCTTGATTGGTAGCAAAAGGCTATCCTCAAAGATAAGGGAATGACTTTGATGAAACATTTTCTCTAGTTAAACATCTTAAATCCATTTGAATACTAATTGCCATAGCTATTGATTAAGATTATGAGATTTGGCAAATAGATGTAAATACAACACTTCTTAAATGGAAAATTGTTAGAGGAAGTGTATATGGCACTACTTGAAGGTTTTACATCCATAGATGGCAGTAAGGTCTACAAGCTTTAAAGATCTAATTATTGATTGAAGTAAGCTTCTAGGACCTAAAACACCTATTTTGATGAGACAATCAATGAGTTTGGTTTCTCACAAAACATGCATAAACCATGTGTT
>CANXYI011717813.1:0-10841 GCA_948208565.1 Hura crepitans
GATATAAATCATTTGTATGACTTAGCTCTATACTATAAGTGTTAATATTTATAAAATCTATATAAAGAGGTAATGTTGAGATGTACTTAAATGATATAAGTCAGAATAGTAAATTGTTTTCTATATTTATTATTGTCATTATTAATTATTGGTATAATTTTATGATGATAAGTAGAGGACTATTAGGTGAAGGTTATACCACTTAGGATTTTATCCTCAACACCTTAGTTTTTACCTTTCATAGATACTAGTGTAAATATAGTCAAGGGAGATATGTAGAGCTGCATGAAAGTTTTATAGTTTGAAGGCAATGATATATGTTAAGATTGGTTTGTGTTATTTTCATTCTTGTAAAGTAAATAATGAGACCTTTGTGTTTGTAATTAATATTTTAATTAAATTGAATTATCTAAATTGTAAATCAATGGTGTATACATTTATATGCAGAATTATATTTTGTTGGTGAACAAGATTTTTGATATTCATTCTATACTACAAGAAAAATTATTATACCATTTTATTTATGATGTAAAACATTTTCAAAGTGATGTAAAAGTAACTACGATAATGGAGATGATATGGATTTATACATATATGTTTGTGTCTTCTTTATAGGTTTTAGAATTTTTCCTGGTTATGCCTTAAAAAGCAGTTATGCTGCCAAAAGTTTTTACAAAAAGCTGTACAAGGATATATTTTTAATACTCATGAAAATGTTTTTATTTTTAAGATGACATTTTCTTATTTTATAATGATTTATAAGCAAAATCTTTTTTGTTTGTTTTGTAAACAAAGTCTTCCAATTTAATTTTTAAATTTTGATTCTTATGGATTTATGTGACATTTAATATTGGACTATGGGTTTGTAATGTGGTCTTATTGGATTCTCTCTTGAAAGTCAATTAAAGCCTATGACAATTAGTGGTATTAGAGCTTGCTTTAGTCATTTCTAGGCTAGACTAGCTTTAAAGGTGTTATGGAGTTAAAGTCTATTATTTTGATACAGATCTCCTTATATTGTTTCTAGATTATAGTCAAGACTCATATTTTGATTAGTGTCATGTATTATGTATAAGTTATAAAAGTGAGTGTCGAACTACAGGAATCGGTTCATATTTGTTAGTGCTTTTTAAGGATGAAAGATTATCGAAGCTTAATTTGATCTACGAGGAGTATCTAAATGTGCGATAGTAATTTCTTAACAAGGTTCAAGTGAAAGGAATTGAAGAAGCTAGCTACTAGGGTACATGCTAATTTCTTTTCTTGTGAGCCATGTTATCATTATTATAAAATGTACACTTGCACATAGGAAGGGCTTATGCATTGTGCATAGACACATATCACATTATACACAAAATATGCATTCATTATATGATTATCATTCTATTGTATAAAACATTGGCATAGGTATAAATTGCACATATTGAACATCAGCCTATATAGAATTATGAATTGGTAAGATGTGATCTAAAATAGTGAAAAAGAACCTTTTGTAATAAGAGTGTTAATGTAACGCTAAAAAATCCCAATGTTATGAATAGTACTTTTCGGTATATGAATAGTGTTTTTTAACTCCCAAGTCACACTAATTTGACTAAGTGGAAGTATTAATCATAATATAATTTTGGGTAAAATCTAAAGTGAAAACAAAGTCATTTAAATGGTTAAAAATGACAGTTATGATTTTACGGCACTATTATGTGAATAATGATTTAATCTTAACTAAACCCTAAACTATAAAATATAATTTTGGGTAAAATTTGAAGTGAAAACAAAATCATTTAGATGGTTAAAATGATAGTTAAGATTTTACGGCACTATTATGTGAATAGTGACTTTAGTCTTTACTGAACAATAAAATATTGGGTTTTTGCTCAAAAAAATTTGTTATTGATAAAACTTAATACTTGAATATTCCAAATAAGCCATTGGCATTAGAATTGAAATTTTTAAAGATCAGGAAGTATTTTTCCTAATATCGAGCTAAGATTTATAATGTTGATTAATTCGATTTTCCAAAATTTTCAATCAAGGTTTAGAGACCTTTAAGACTCCATATGTGTGATTTTATGGGACTTATATGGTGTTAAATTAGGCCTTAATTTAGAGGTGTAATATTTAAAAGAAAAAAGGAAAAAGAGGACTTATATTGGAAAAGAAAGGATTTTAGAGATTGGAAAAGGGAGAATTTTTTGCCATTGATCTTACTGACTAAGTCAGAGGTCAACTAAGCCCATTTAAAATTGTCAATGAGGGAATAGTGAAGCATCCCTCTCCTCCTTTTTCCCATTTACAACTAATGCCATCTCTAACTTGCTCCCCCTTTATTTCTTTATTTTCTTTTTCAATTCTACCTCTGTTTGATCCTATTCAACCCCTAGATCTTACCCTCTATGTTCATTAGCACCCCTCTAAAGCAAGAAAACTATGATTAAATGGTAAATTTTGATGGTGTGGGTTAGGATGTGAATAATAACCCAAAATCTTTAAAGGTAAGTTTTATTAAATCCAACATTTTTTTAATATCCCTAGAGTACCCATGAAAAGTTATATTAGGTTAGATTTTATTTCGAAGCTTTATTTGATTTTATACAAATTTTGATGAAAACTTGCCTATAATTATAAAAAAAAGAGATTAAAGGAAGAGCAAGGGACAAAGAAGGTTTAATTAAGTCTATTTGGTATAAAAAGACTAATTATAAGTGTGATCAACATTATATATGCATTTATTATGCATTTGAGTGAATTAAACTAAAGACTATGTGCATGTAATAAATGCCTATGAGTGTGTTTTGGTGAAGTTGAGTTAATAATTATGTTATTAGGTTATTATGACTATGAGAATTATATGTGATTGATTGAATAAAGAAGCTATGGCCTTCATGTAGTAGTGGCTGATATATTAAAGATGTAAAATTAAGTGTGAATGTGTTTGCAATAATGATATGAGCATATGTATGAGATAAATAGTCATTAATACATGTGATGAGCTTATAACGTAGTAAATGAGAAAAATATGCTAAGTATGCTTATGGATTTATGTTGGAAAATTTTATCATGACATGTAACAAGGGTTATGAGGTGGTTTGCATGCTAGATTTAGAGGGAAATGATGTTTTACATGATTAATTAGCTCAAATGTGATAAAATGAGGTTAGGTGATTATAGAAGCTAGATATGGGTTAGGTTGTAACACCCTAATACTTAACTGATAGCTTGTTTAAGTATAGAAATGTCATAAGTGATAATTCTTACCCGATCCAATTGCTAGACCTGAATGAAAGAAATCACATGCACTTATCTATATTAGTACTACTAACCCCAACACCTGTCTATAAAAATATAATCTAAGGCCCACTCTTTGACATATATAAGAGTGCCAATCTAATTACGTCACTCACATGTGCACATGTGTTGCCAAATTGAACTCCTTGACCTATGTTGCTTTGATTAAAGTTCCTACTTATACTCTTGTCTGCAACTTATGCTTTAGCAAAAGCTAGTATGTTGAGCAATAATGCTCAGTGGTGTATTCAATGAAATATATGTGTAACATGCAAGCACACAAGCATGCATCATAAATATGATAACATTAACAATTTATGACAATCTTATGTCACAACATATAAATACTTATAAGATATTAGGTTTAATGTATACTCAGCAATGCAGCATATTTTCACACAACATAAATAAAATTTTCCATTCTCTAATTGGCAATATAAATCAAGTTTATAGTTCTCTTAACAATCAAAACTCCATATTTAGTCAACTTTCTTTAGTTAACAATATTCTTGTCTCTCTAAACATCATCATATCTTTATATCTGTATTACATTCACATTCTGACATATTATAGTGTAATCATTTGTTACATTAATTTACCTTACGCTATGGAAATATTATGTTATTTATTTGGCTTCCTAGTTTGGTTCTTTTGCTTCTAACACATTTTGCATAATCATTTTAATTTACCATATTGATTTCCTTTAATGTATTACTCTTGTCACCATAATTCTATTCCTTTGATTGAGATTAAATGACTTTTATACTATATACAAGTTAGTTACTCAATGTTCTTTGTTCAATCATTAAAACATTACTTATTAACCTCCACTTTTATTAACTTATAAATTTAGGCAGCTTATATTTGACAAACAAACTTTATTGCATGTAATTATGTTATTTCCTTATCAGTCTTATTATTTATTAATCAGAGTATCGTGTAGTCTAATTAAATTCATCTAGTTACGTTATAATACCTTTAAATTGTGCCTAGTACATTATAAGTTCATCGCAATCATTATTATTCACATTCCTCTATGTCATTTTATTTTAGCCCCATACTAGAGAGACTACACTTAAAGACACTAGATAAAAAGGGAATCTATGCTATGTAGTGGCCCATATTTTAGACCATGGTAGTTGTACTTACCCAGTGCAATGGCCCCAACTTGGACCTCAGTGGCTACACCCACTTAATGTAGTGCCCCATATTAGGACCTCAATAGCTGCACCTACCTAATGCAGTGGCCTACATCAGGACCTTGGTAACTGCACCTACCTAATTGAGTGCCCACATCAGGACCTCAATAGCTGCACCTACCTAGTGTAGTTGTAACACCCATAAACTTAGCCTTATAAATAGTATATCTTAGGTTATGTATTGGGATATTAAGTAGCAGGCCCCACTAAGTTGATCTAGATAAGGGGGTACTAGACATGAAACATTAAAAGGTAAAATAAGGCTTAAAATAAAAGAATTAAAAATTTTGATGGAACTAGAAAATTATTTTACACTGAGATCTACTAGAATATAACCTGAGTTTGGGCTGTGATATGAGAAGTTTGGGATGTGCTCAGACTGACCTAAAAATATCATACCTTGAAGGTTAAAAATTCTAAAAAGTCTAATGGTGAAGGAATTATAATTTTCTGGCATCAATATATATATTTACTGAATTTCTTGTTTACACGATTGAAAAAGTAAGTGTATTTCCTTGTTCTATTTGGCACGAGCTTCAAGGAGGCCTTTAATTATGAATTCCCTAATTTTTAGTGTCTTAAGAAGTATTTTTGGTGATCATAAACATTAAGATTAATTTTACAAATATTAAAAGAAAAATAAGAAAAATGTGCACTGTTGGATCGGATTTAATTAAATAATGACCGTTAGTGCATTTAATATATAAAGGGTGAGCTTACATGGATTCACCACATAAAATCATCCATCATCTTCCTCCTCCCACTAAAAAGCTGATGCCATAGCCAAGAGATACTCCCTCCCCTATTTTCTTCAAACACACCAAAAATTAACTCGAAATCCCCAAATATTATACTTAAAACGCTCCTCGTCACGTCTAGATTCTTATTCTCTTGATTCTTTCTTAGGAAAAGCTTTATTTTGAGGGAAAAGAGGAGAAATTCAGTTAGAGTTTTGAAAAATCAAAAGCTAAGGTAAGTATATTTTTGGGGTTTTATTATTTTTCTATGAAGTTACGGGTGTCCGAAAATATGGTACATGTGTTGTTTTTGATTTTTGATTCAAGTATAATTTTCTAAGAATTTTTATAATTATATGCCTATTATAAACTCATAAAAAGAAGGAGAAGGGCATTTTAGGGGCAAAGGGAGACAGTAAAGTGACATTTGTGATGTTGATTAATAGCTCTGTAAGTGTATTCAGTAAAATATGTGAACACATTTCTTGTTTGTGCATTTTTACCTTAGAAAACCATTATGGAAGTGTTAGTTTTAGTGGTTTGAGTTGTTATAAATTTATTTTGATGGTATTATGATGTTTAGAATATGTTAATTAAGTGATAATAATGGTTAAAAGTGGATTAAATTAATGTATGGTTAAGTTATACACTTGGTAGTGTAATATGGAATAAAGAGGGTAAAATCGTAATTTTGGACATTAAGTGTAATTAAGGTGTAAATATGATACAATTGCATAAATAATCATGTTAGATTAATGTTTGATGATTAAAGAGGTATTATGATGGTATTATGGTACATTACAAATAAGTATGTGTTATTATAATGTGTACACATGTGTGATAGATACGGGTTATAATGTGACATAAGTGTAATGCTTGTAACAATGGATTTGTCAATTATCATTGTGATATGTAAAATCTCAAATGAGAATGTTTTATGAACATAATGGTGACAATAAAGTAATGGAAAAATATTATTATGATAACTAGATAAATAAAAATGAACTTATGACATGATATTGTATAATGAAAAATGTCGAGCTCATATGTGTTAGACAACCTACTGGATAGGTTGACTAGTCAATTAGGGCATCAGTAGCTGCTAGGTATTGGTGTCATATTCATGCAGGTACGGCCATCGTCAGGTCCTTTTGGGCTATCGCACATACACACATTGTACATTATTATGATTTATAGTATATGATGGCATGCCATAATATTTCATGTAGGTGCAACCACCGATAGGTCCGTCAGAACCACTGCATATATATCTATACAAGTGCAGCTGCTATAGAGGTTCATCAAGATCACTGCATGGTTAGTGATAAACTATTATGGTAGTGTAGCAATCATCTAGTCCAAAATGTGGGCCACTGGACACCATGATCTCGATGTCTAGTATTGGGGTTTATGTTTGTCAGATATGGGCTAGTTAACTTAGATATAAAGAAATTATAGTTACAAACTTTATAAATTGAACTTAAGAATTTATATAGCTAAACTGGATTGACATATAATATGATATGAACATGATAGTGAATCAGGCATATAAAGGAAATGAATGTACATCATAATATGTGTGCAATTAATGTGACATGTTTGCATGATAATATATGGTAAGTTTGCATTTGGATGCATGCGTGTGTGAGCATGTTTTATTGAATACACTACTAAGCTTTATGCTTAGCGCATTGTGTTTTTAATGCATAGGTAATAGATAACTAGCTTCAGACAACCTCAACAGCAGTAGTGCAATGCAATTCAAGGAAGACCTTGTCAAGTATTTTGGTTATAAAGTGTGATGTAATAACATTAATAGTTGGCACTCATATGTAAGCATATTAGGACTAGAGTTTTATGTTATAGTATGTGGGATGTAAACATATTATGTAGGTTATGTTGTTATGATGTGTTTGTGAATGGATGAGACTGCATGATATAATGTGTCTGCTTGAGATAAGGACCAGAAAGGTCTAAGTGGTTGAGAATGGCTGAAATATTATAGAAGTGCTATTTTATGCAGGTTTTATTTTAGGACATGTTACAGTGCAGTCGTTATGCTACCAAAATTTTGTTAAATGAGATAGTTCATGTGACATATGTATCTTTCATATGATAAGGATTTTAAAAAGATAATGGTAATAAGGACACAAGTTGGTTTTTATGTCATCTCTTATTCAGACTAGTAATGGTTTGGGTAAGTGGTGTCACAATATGGCATCCCTCATTTGAATTTGCCTACTGGGTCGAGTGAGGGGTGTTCTAGGAAACCTATAGGGTTACAGACATAAAAGAAGTTTGAGGAAGATTCAATAAGATTTAATATTCTAATGATATAAGATATCATTGGATGATGAATTAAGAAGAATAAATAAGAAAATAGGCTAGGAGCCCACTTGCAAATGAGAAGTCCAGAAAATTAGGGTTTTTAGAAATTTAAGTTTTTGGACTTAGGCCTTGTTGACTCCAAATTTTAATTATTATTGTATCTAATTTTTTATGGGATTTCAAAAGGTTTAAAAGTCCTTAAATTGGATTAATTATTAATCCAAAATGGAGTGTGGGAGTGCCAGATAGGTATAATGAAAGTGGGGCCAAAGCAGATTGCACATAAGACCATTAAAAGGCTTATACGCATAGGACAAAAAGGGGCCCAATTGGTGGGTCCATTTTAGTCTAACTCAAGGTAGATTTTAATTGTTAAAATATGACCTAGAAAAAGTTTATTTAAATTATAAATAAACTTTATTGTAGTAGCCACCATAGAGATACATTTTGCTATAGAATTTTCGTATAGAATAATTGAAAACACACAATTTTCTTCTTCTTCCTTCGTCCACTTGTAATTCCTACTAGCACTTGGAATTACAAGTTGTTCTCTTTTAAAAACTTCTTGTGTGGATTACCTTAGAGGTGTTCCTAGAAGAGGATCACTATGGTTTGTAACAACCCAGTGAAAAGAGCTTACAAAAGGAATCTATTGTTATCCTTTATAGTAATTCAAGAAACCGTGCTAGGTTTAATGTTTAGGATGAATTTTAAATTATTTGAGTCCATTATCATTGCTTATTTCTCTTAAAATTTTAATTTTTCCATTGTGTATGATGGAGAAAAACCAATAGAGTCTTTGGTCATTTTAGTTGGACCAGCCTCGGAAAGAAGGGATGCAAACAGTGGTGACTCCGCTAAGGACACCATGAGACCACGCTCTGAAAGTACCTTAAATTAATATATAATTTATGCTTTGAATTTATAATATTATCCTTTTTTTTGAAATTGCATCACATGTTAGAGCCTTAGTGTAACCCCTAGAAATCCCAGCATAATGAATAGTGACACCTAGGGGTCATGAATAGTAACTTCCAGGACATGATCAAGAATTTCTTACTAATTAAAAGATTAAGTTATAGTATATTATGGGTAAAAATTGGTATGAAAATAAGGATGTTTACAGGTCTAATAAGTGAAAAAGAACAAGGATGTGAATAGTGACTCCCGAAGTCCTGCATAGTGACTTCAAGTATAGGAATAGGGTTTCTAACCCTAATAATCAAGAGTTTTAATTTAAATAGTTTATGTTTATACTTTGATGAAGAAATGAGAACATTCAAATGAAAATCGAATGATAACAAACATGTATACGAATAGTATTACCTGAGAGTGAATAGTACCTCTCGGGACATGAAATGTATTAATGTATAGGATGGTAGCATTAATTATTAGACATTTTTGGATAAATTTTGGTAAGAAAATAAGGTCATTAAAGAGGTTAAAAATAGAAGTTAAGTTTTTACTATAGTGTGTTATGAATAGTAACATAGTTAAAGCTAAGCTATAAAATATTTTAAAAGTGCTCAGATGGACCCAGAAATGCCACATTATGAGGCTTAAAAATTCTTTGGAATATGATGGTATGGGTATTGCAATTTTTGAACATTGGAAAGCATTTATTAAACATTGAGTAAAGATAAAACTAATAATTTTAATATGTTTTTCTCGATTTTTGAGCACAAATTTTTTGAGGCTTTTGGATATCAATACAAGTGATTTATTGGATCTTTAAAATATGATAACTAGTGGATAATTGAAGAGAAATAATTTTTAATAGATTAAAAAAAGGATTTTTAGGCTAAAAAAATGTGGACCCTTGGATTTTAAGTGAGAAAATCCTAGCCTTTGATCTAAGGGGAATAAAAAGGGTATGATGGGTCTTAGAGCAGCCAATAAGCTGCCAATCTTCTTTTTCCCTTAGAGCCAAATCCTATTTTCTCCTTTTTCTAGCATTTATTCTTTTTCTTTAATCTAAACACATAAACACCTATCCAACCCCTAAATCAAACCCTTCAAAGTTTAATTACACCCTAAATGGCAAGAAAACATGGTTAAAATGTGAGATTTTTTTTATGTATGGAGGCCATGGTGAATAGTGATTGATTTTGTTAGGGTAAGTTTCTTTAGATCTTTTTATTTTTCTAAGGTCTTATAGATATCTAAAAATATGATTTTAAAGTTCGAATTGAGTTTGGATGCCTATATGATTTATTATGGATTTTTAAATATATATGTGTTGTATGTACACAGAAAATAGATTGTTTATGGACTGGTGCAAATGAGAAGCTTAATGTGGCTTAATTGGCATAATTGGACACTAAAATTGTAAGTGTAATCAACCTAATATTTGTATGCTTATGAACTTTAACTTAAAAATGTGTATGTGTGTGATAGTATTAGGGTATGTGTATGTAGTTGATGTAATAAGGCATGTGATGGTTAATTGTGTTTGTAGTAATGTGTATGGTGTGTATGTGACATGAAATGGATGATGAAGTGTGTAGGATTTGTTATAGTCAAATGTTGTATGAAGCGAATTTTGGTGTGGGCATGGCCATAATGCTACATATGTATGTGTAACAGTGTAATATGATGATGTTTAGTGTAATGAGATATTAAATGTGTGTATGTTTATATTGGAAGTGAGAAATTAAACCTCACGATGTGTGTGCTAATGGTTAGTCAAATGCCTACCTAGGATGTATATCTACATTATAACTTAAAATGACATAATATATGTAACTATAGTGGTGATATATGCATGTTATTGTTTATATTTAATGAGTAAAGTGTAAAAAAAATATGGCTTTGATTTATCAATATGGCCAAATAGTTCTAATGGGTATAATGGCTTTAGGGAAATAAGATGATGATGCGATGATGTGTTGCATAATGAGTATGTAGGTTAAGAGTCCAATATGCTTAAACTATGTTATATGAGTAATGTGATTAGAGTGTGTGCAAATATGATAATTTATATACATGTTGTCATAATGTTTAAACAATATGTTAAGTTAATGATTCATGGAGTATGTGATTAAGATATGACCATAATATTGATGGTTTTAAGATGTTGGAAATAATGAATTGTGTTATAGAGAAGTAAGCTTTGATATATGACTAGGCATGTAAGTATAGGGAACATGGACATAATAATATATGTGCTAAAGTAACTTGTTAATGTATATATGATTGGAAGTATGATTACAAAATGTATGCGTTATGCTTTTTAAGATGAACATATAAGCTAAGATAATATGACTATGAGCATTATGCCATGATATATATA
>CANXYI011717975.1:0-11296 GCA_948208565.1 Hura crepitans
CTAACTTCACATAATCAATGAATATAATTCCATCATTTTGCACACTATTTATCATATCATGTCTCAAACAAATATGTCTATTTTTACCATTGAAAGTTTTATACTTTGCAATGGCTATTGTCGCTTGGTAATCACAATGTATGGAAACAGAAGGCATTGGTTTAACGCCTAATAGAAATTTGCTAAGAAGTTTTTCAACCACTCAGCCTCATTACCAGCCAACTCCAAAGTAATAAATTCTGACTCTATGGTGGATTTAGCAATAATAGTTTGTTTGGCTGATTTCCATGCAATTGCACCATCACCAAAGGTGAATACATAACCATTAGTGGATTTTATCTCATTTGAATCAAAATCTAATTAGCATCACTATATCCTTCTAATACAGTAGGAAATCCACTACACAGAATACCATAATTCATGGTACCTCTCAAGTATTTTCATTAATTTGGCTATTGCAGCCCAATGTTCATGGTTTGGATTGTGCGTGTATTTGCTCAATCTACACATAACATATGTTATGTTAGGTTAAGAAAAAAATCATTAAATGCATTAGGCTCCTAATAATCTATGCATACTCAGATTGAGCAATAGAATCAACCCTATTTTTCTTTAATTGAGCGTTAGTATCATAAAGAGTACTCATATGTTTGACTTTAAAATGTTCAAACTTCCTAAGAAGTTTCTCAACATAATTGTCTTATAATAGCATAATATCATTAACTTTTCTTATGGTTGTAACATCCAATATCACATTTTTTTTGCCCATATCTTTCTATCAAATTTAAAAGCAAGAAAATATTTTGTCCCATGTACTAAATTAAGACTAATACTAAAGATAAAACATATCATCCACATATAAACATATAATCACATAATCACTGCCAATAAGTTTAACATACACACACTTATCTACTTTAACATATTAAAAACCATCATTTACTAGGACTTGATCAAATTTCTCATGCCATTGTTTAGGAGCTTGTTTCAAGCTATACAAGGATTTAAGAAGTTCACAAACTTTATTTTCTTGACCAAAAACCACGAAACCCTTAGGTTGTTCCAAATAAATTTCTTCTTCTAAATCACTATTTAAAAATATTGTTTTGACATTGATGAATAAAAAGTTTATGGATTGAAGCCAAAGCAATTAATACACAAAAAACTTGAAATTCTGGTTACAGAAGCAAAAGTGTCAAAATAATCAACGTTTTGCTTTTAAGTAAAACTTGTTGCAATAAATCTTGCTTTATATTTATTAATAGAATCATCAGGATGACGGTACCTTTTAAAAATCCATTTAAAACCAATAATTTTTACTCGAGGAGATAAATTAATCAAATTTCAAGTATTATTTTGTAAAATAGAATCAAGTTCAATTTTAACAGCTTTTTTTCAAAATGGTGTATCAAAGAAGGAAATGATATCTTAATAAGTTAAAGGATTATTTTCCACAAGATAAGTGTACAAATCATTTTTAAAAGAATTTTCTTTTCTTAGCCTTTTACTTCTTCTCAAATCCTCATTACCACAGGCATTTTCAATAATAGGTGCATAAGAAACATTATCAATTTTTAAAGGAAATACATGTTTAAAAAATTTCAGTATATTTTGTCTCAAGTATAGTATTATAACCTAGCACATCACTTTTCAAAATAAGAAACCTACAGACAACACTATGTGAGCATAACCAATAAACATGCAATCAAAAGTTTTAGAACATATTTTCCTCTTTTTAGGATTAGGCAACATAACTTTAAGACACCTTCACACTTTTAAATATTTTAAATTAGGTTGATAATCTTTCTAAAGTTCATAAGGTGTTTTACCAATTTTCTTATATGGTATCCTATTTTGCAAATAGCATGTAGATAATATTACTTCTCCCTAAAGATTTTCAAGTGCATTAAAACTAATAAACATGAATTTCATCATATCTTTTAATGTCTTATTTTTTCTTTCAACTTTACCATTTGATTCAGGAGAATAGGCGAAGTATCTCATGTACTATTCCTTATTTTTCACAAAAGTTATTAAGTAAAATATATTCACCCCTTTATCTAATCTAACTCTTTTAGTCTTTCTATTTAATTAATTTTCTTCTTCAGCTTTATATTTAAGAAACATATCAAGAGCTTTATCTTAAGCAAATATAGTTTAGTATATCTAGAAAAATCATAAAAAAATCCACATAATAAATTTTTACCACATTTAGTCATTATTTGTTTAAATCTCCTAGATTAGTATGAATTAAACTTAAAAGCTCAATTCCTCTAAAGGTTGATGCATGAGTTTTCTTACTTTGTTTTGATTCAGCACATACCTCACATTTTTGCATGCATATACTATTAGAGTAAGTAATTAAACCAAGTTATTGCATTTTTTAACATAAGAGAAATTAACATATCTTAATCTAACATGCATATATCAAATGAATCAATAAGGTAAGCAGAAGAACATACATTTTCATTCTAAATTTAAAAAATGTTAGAGTACAAAAGTCCTTGATTAGAATAGCCTTTTCACACAAAAATATTATTTTTAGTCATTACAACTTTTCCTAATAGAGCGATAGAAATTAAATTTGCTCTAATATTGGCACATGAAGTACATTATTGAGAGCTAAAGTCTTTTTAGATGTGAGTTTTAGAAAAACTTTTTCCTTTGCCAAGAACCTTGGCAATTGAAGAATCTCTAAGGTAGACATGTTTTTCTTCATCACCCACATGAGTGTAGGAGGTAAAAGCACTTTTGTTTGCATAAATGTGCCATATAGCCTTATAGTTTACAACACATTCTTTTATATTGGCCACAAGATTGGGTTGAAAAATGACCACAATAATGGCATCATCTCTTTAAACGAAATTTACCTTTGGCTTGGGAGGATTGTCATTTTTGGTTATTTTTTTTACATTAAAGTGCATGATGACCTAGCTTTCTGCAAACAAAACAATTTTTCTTCTTTTTGAAGGTGGGGTTATTGATTTTGGACTTGGAATTAGAATTTTTATTATCGTATCTTTTATTTTGGTTATGATTTTTGTCTTACACTAAATTTGCCTTTGAAGCTATCTCATTTGCCTTTGAAGCTTTAATTTCCTTTCGATTGGTGTCCTTAATGAATATATGGGTGATCAAATCAGTAAGTGATAATTATTTATACTTGTGTTTCAATTGTTACTTGTAGTCACTCCAGGATGTTGGTAACTTTTCAATCAACAAACTGGCAATAAACTCCTCTTGCAATGTGGTATTTTCATATTTGAGGTCCTCCAATAGCTTGTAGTATTTATTGATTTACACTTTGATGTTCTTATCCTTGGTTATCTCCTGTCTACAGTATTTGCTAATGACAAGCCTTTGTTTCCTAGCATCTTTAGCAGTATACTTAGTGATAATTAAATCCCAAATTTCTTTTACTTCCTTGTATGAACAACAAACATCAAATTTAGAAAGAGTGCTAATAATTATGTGTTTACATACCTTATTTGCATGAACCCACAATTTTAGTTGTCTTGCAGAAGATTCAGATGGCTTAGAGTTAGTGAGAGTAAAAGCTACTCCATGCATATCTAGGATAGAGAAAATGCATTCTTACTATCTCTTAAAATTATCTCTATCAAATACTTCAATATTAGAGATGTTTGAGAACGACACAGTAGGAATAAGAGGCATAATTAATGGGACAACAATAACTCTAATTGAAGCAGTAGCACAAATAATAGTTGGGGACCCGACGACAACAATAATAGTGACATTGATAGCGGGAGAGGATTGAGTATCCATATTATCCTTAAGATTGTTGGATTAACATTAGAAATTGGTGTTAAAGTTAGATCTATATGATACTATCTTTAAGAATAATTCACCAACAATGATGATAAGTTTTGGCATATCCCTTAGGAATCAATAAGCTTTTCTACTATATAATAGGAGTAGTGAATAGTAGATACAAAAATGGCATAGAACCTAGTAAAGAAGTGTTTTATTTTCCATGTATGGATAAAATAAAGAAGAGTAGTATTTAGAGGCTGATGAATAATAACTTGCAGAGAAAAATATGCTAACCATTACACAATGGCTAGTAGAGATGATAGTGGATCAATATATAGTGGAGGAAAGTGAGGAGTAAAATCTAGAGATAATTGCTTAGGAGGTAGTGAAGGAAAATTTGCAGAAAAATCTAAGAAGAGGCTAACTAGTTTTACTCGGTAAAAAGTAGAATAATTCAAATAAGCAAAAGAAAAAAAATAATTTTAATATGTGAAAATTAAAATTAATCTTGAAATTAAAATATATGTATGGACTAGGCTCTCACGTCTTCTTCATGCACAAAGGGGTAAATTGATTGGTTTCCATTGAAACTGGGCTTTTAGCCCAGTGCTCATGTACATAAGCTTATCCCTTTCACTTGCTTTTTACTAGCTTAGTGTTGTGAGTTGATATACAAACATATAGTAAAGGCTTATAGTTAGGCGATGTGGGATTAGTCCCTTGTGGAATACCTCTCTTTCTTATATATTTATAACACATAGATGTTTTAAATTTGTATACATGGGATCAAGAATATGAATTAAATGAGGAATTTTAGATAGCATGTTAGACAATAAAGAGGTTAACCCTAAAATTTAAACAAGCTACTACCACCAACTTTGTACATGTCGAATTAAAAAGGTGAGTATTCCTTCAATTTTCTTTCTTACATGTATGATATGATGAATTTTTGCATGACACTTTAGTTATGGAAATTGAAATTTTTAAAGGAGGATTTAAATGATTTCTACTTTGTTAATTGTTGTTAGAAAAGTAAATACATGATTGCTATTTAACCATACTTTAGAGGACAAATGTATATGGTTTTGAGGTGATTTTGAGGCTGGAATGATGAATTAAAGCATGAGAATATAAGGTTAGTACATATTTAATATATAGATTTTGTTAAATTTCTATGAAATCCTATATAAAAAAACTATATGCTGTTAGTATTTGATTTAAATGTTGCCATCATCTAAGTTTTGAAAGGGTTTGATGGCATAACTTGTACATTCAGTGTAGTGCTTAATTACATTGATGAATATTTAACTTATACTGTAATAATGGATAATTAATAGTAAAATGTTTTGTAATAGAAAAATAACTTGACTTTTAAAAACTCTACCGAAAAAAAAGTGTAACTGTTTCTATGTATTTTTGATTGATAAATGGTAAAGCAATTTTTAACATTAATTGAATAATACCATGCGGGAGCACCACACTTAATAACTAAAAAAATATAAATGTATCAGTTGTACATTTGTTGCCTTTTCAACTTCAAGCCTACATGGTATTGCCACATATATATCTAACACGTCTGTATTTTTTAGTCATTGAGTAACATTACACTTCTACATGACACATTTTCACCTAGTTACACCATCATTTATCAGATAAAAACCTAATGAAACTAGTCATAATGATTTTTCTTGCAATGTTTTTAAAAGTTTAGGTATTTTTCAATTATAAAAATTTTTATTGTGACTTACTAATTATTATGGTATAATTGAGTTATCATTAATGTAATTAACCCTTAGTGTAGGTATTTTATATAAAATATAAAATCTAGATTATGGTTGATTAAATCAAAATTTTAGTAGTAAGACGAACATGGAAAGTGAAGGAAAGAGTTGTTACAATAAAACAATAGAATAATTGATAACATCAAATTAGAAAAAAGAGGTGTTCTTGTTACTAAATACGAGTCCAGAGTGTATTGTTGTTACAATATAGGGTGTGATTTAGCTCATGGTAGTTGTCGTTGGTTATATACATATGAACTAGGAGGTTGGAAAGAGGAATTAAATTTAAGGAGTAATAGTAAAAGGGCTGCTTAATTCATCTTAAGTTACAAATGAAGAAATCTGTGATATTATATATGCATGTATTGTTGCGAATTTCTATTTATTTGTGGAATTAAAATTTCAACAAAAAATGGATGGAACTTATATAAACATATAGTTAAAGTAGAGTTGGATGCAATTTGGTGGCTACAATGAGAAACAAAATAAAAATTTATTGTTTGAAGTTTTGTTATACCTTATTTAGGGATATCCTTAAAGTCTAATGTCAAATGCATAAATTGCCTATTTGTGATAAGAAATTTTAAGTTTTAATTACATAATTGTATGCTATTATCACTAGTTTTCTGCTGTGGAGAAATAATTAATTAATTTTAAGGATATTATCGAACTCGTCAGCAAAAGTTAGTTTCTTAATATAAATGGAGATTGATCTGCTATTAATATTAGTAAAATGAATATAGAAACTATAAAAATGTTTAAAATGACATTAGTTGAACTATAAAGATTGACAATAGATGAGTATTGGTTTATAAATGAAAATTTAAAGCATTCAATAATTGATATAAGTTAGCTTACTTAAAATTTTAGTAAGTTCTACTTAAAGTAATCAACCATGAGATGCATTTGAAAATGAAAGGTACAGATGTGAAAATGATCATAAAATATCAAAAGTTTACATTAACTACAAAAATTACAATAGTAGGAAACATTTATCATGGTATGTTTTGGTTTTTCAATCTATATTACTTTATGATTTAATATGATGATTGTTTAGAAAAATGTTTAGTCCAAAATTGCTATTGTGTATTAAAAGGGCATGTCAATGCATATGAATTCTAGAAATGCCTTCAAATAGTTTAGTCATGTTATGAAGAGATGGAACTTTTCAATTTGAACTCATTTGGTAGTGCACAAAATTCTAAACTCTGAAATACATAGTGAAATAATGGGTGTGTTTCAACTTTTTACTTATGTAAATGTTTGCAAAATATATTCAATGGGATTTAAAAATGTTTTTGTTTTTAGCTTAAAGACATTCGATGAAATCCTATTTTGCTTGTTCCTATTTATAAACTTAAGATATTACCATATATTATGGATAAAACAACTAAATCCTCGTTCTAGATCTTGTCAAAAGGAAATAACTAGTGATCGATCGGCTTATCTCTTTCCTCTCTCTTTTTGTATGGGCATGAAACCATGTGAAGACATTTTTCATTTGCCTAGTATTCTATTAATAAATGGCTACTAGTTATGCTATAAAAATAACTATTTTATAAAGGTTATTATTACATTTATATAAAGCTTATGGTTTTGTAAACAAAAAGAATGGACAATCATAAAAGTAATATTATCAGTATTATTATTTTTCTGGGTAATGATTTTTTTATTTTATAAATTGTTACAATTTGCAAGTATAATGATTTCTTTTTATATTAGACTAATAAAATTAAAATTAAGATAATAATCTTAAGCAAGTGATGATAAAACAAAATAAAAAAATATGTTTGAATTTTTTAATCAATATAATATTTTATTATGCAAAGTATGTACACAAAAATATGTATATATATTTATTATGCAAAGTATGTACACAAAAATATGTATATATATAGATATATATGCACATAGTATTAGTCTCAAAGCACTCAAAATTGAGTGATAAAAACATAGATTGTAGCCTTTAATCTAACATATAGATGGTAAACAAAAGCCGGAAGCAATTTAAAATATGATGCAGTCTAAAATATGGCATTTAATTATTCATTATGTTTATATTTTCTTTATCATATATGGCTTATTGTTAGATATTTTCTTTTTCTTATATGCATGTGCACACACACACATACACTAATAAGCTTTAGATATTACAGTGTCTAGAACTAGCTTATTGGTCGGGTCAATAGATTTGTGATTGCATCATTAGTGGATTGGATTGTTATCTGTTAGGGAATATATTCTTTCTATTCTTATTTTCTACACTTGTATTACACTTGTACGTACGTTATTCACCTTCTTAATTAAGGATTATCTTGTCTAAATAATTTATTGTTAATTAGTTGTCTTCATTTTTTGTATTCATGATTTCTTCTTATATATCTACTATTGTAATTATGTTATAATGCAATAATACAAAGGAAATCTTTATATCAAAAGCTTCAATATGGTATTAGAGCCTTCACTTAACTAATTCCCTTTATTTTTTTTACAAAAATCATGAATTCAAAAAACTCTAAAATCAAAGGGCTATTATTCCTTCTCCTCTTCCATCATTAGATCTAATTATTTCTTCTAATCATTCTTTTTCCATCAAGCTTAATCTTAAAAACTATCTTGCGTGGAAAACCCAATTCAATCCATTATTAAATTATCAAAATCTCATTAGCATCATTAATGAAACTACCTTATCCCTAGAAAAAACTATTACCTCTCTTATTGATGGTTCTCAACAAATACCCAATTTGAATATGAAACTTGGTTCAAAAAGCACTAAATGGTTCTTGCTTGGATTCTTTCATCCCTAATAGAAGAATCATCCCATTTGTCATTGGTATTACATTTGCATTTGCAATGTATTTACTAATGTATTTTGATCAATTTCTCAAAACAGACAACTACAAATTCACATCGAACTTCAAGAGTTAAAGAAACATGATCTCACTATTTTTGTAAAAACCTAAAGTGGCAGATGAATTGGAAGCTATTGGTTGTCCTCTTTCCTTAGTAGAATTTAAGACTATCATTTATCAAAATATTAAAAGTTAATTTCACAACATTATTGTAGCACTTAATTTATGACTTGAGTCTGTGCCATTCTATGAACTTTATGGGTAATTAGTTGCCTATAAAATTTTGCTTAAAGGCTCTTTTGAATTATTTATGGTAAACTTTCTTTCTATTGCCCTTTGATTGTCATCAACATCTACATTTGGTGGTTTTTCTCCTTATTATCCATCATTTTCTTCTATTAGTAAGTTTCTAGGAAATTTTAATTTTTGACTTTGAGGAGCATGTCAAATTTATGGATGGAGAAATCGTATAGCTATCACTTATCAATATCAATATTCTCTTAAGCCTTTTTATCAACCTAAAGCAAACTTTCCTAGACCTTTTTCATTTGCGCTTGTGCCATAATTACATAATTGGCCTTTTGATTCCACTACAACATTAAGCTTCTTATCTTTACCTAGAACATTGTATCCAAATAAGATAGCCAATTTCCATTTCCCACTTGATCTCTCCAATTTAACTACACTAATTTCTTCCAAGGTAATGATCAACTCTATATAGGTAATGGACAAGGCTTGCCCATGTCTTATATTGGTAATGTCATTGTTCCTTCTATTCAATGGCTTTTAAAACTTAAAAATGCTCTGCATTCCATAACTAAAAATTTATTATCTTTTCATAAGTTTACCTTTGACAATGTTGACTTTTTCTTTAAATTTTAGCCTTCATATTTTTTTAATAAAAAATTGAATGACCATGTAAATTCTTCTCAAGGGATCTAGTGAACTAAGGGGTTTATACATTGCAACCTTTTTCCAAATAAGCTTTATATTAATGGTGGCCTCTATTGATGATTGGTATGTTTATTTAGGTTATTCGAATTTAAGGGTGTTATCTCAAATTCTTAAAGAATTTGGTTTACAATATTTTTCTTTTAAATTGAAACCATGTTTAGCTTTTTCTTTAGGAAAATTAGCTAAAATTCCTCTTGCTTCTATTGAACATCATAGTATTATGCCTTTTGACATTATTTATTCTAATTTTTAGGGTCTAATCCTTACTTTATCTACATTGGATTTTTGTTATATGCTTTTGTTCACTAATGATTGTACTTATTTTACTTGGATTTATTTTTAAAAAAATAAAAGTGAAGTTTATTCTATTTTTATGAAATTTCAGAATTATGTTCATTATCAATTTAATTGTTCTACTATATCCTTTCACTCTGATTAAGGTGGAGATTATCAAAAGCTAAATAAATATTTTCAATCTATTTGTACTGTTCATAGCATTGCTTGTCCATATACTTATGAACAAAATGGTATTGGTGGGCAAAAAATTTGGCATGTTGTTGATATTGTTTTGACTCTTTTAGCACATGTATCTTTACCTTTAAAATTTTGAAGTTATGCTTTTGAGGTTATCATTTCTCTTATCAATAATTTAGCATATGATGTTTTGCATAAAACATCTCTATTTTTTATTTATTGTTTGGCAGAATTCTATTGTTTTATTATTTAAAACCTTTTGGATGTGCTATTTTTCCTTTCCTTTGTTCATATAATAAACAAAAATTTCAATTTTGTTCCTCTCTTTGTATTTACTTAAGACCTAGTCCTTTTTATTTTACTTTTCGATGTTTAGATGTATCTCAAAATCAAGTTTATTTAACCTACCATGTTACGTTTCATGAAAAGGAATTTCCATATTTGTCATCTTATCAAGCAAATGTTGAATTCATCATTTAGTACTTTTTCACCATGGCTTACAATCACACATAAACACATCAATCATAAGGTTCCAAAGAATAATTCAGGCTAGTCCTTGTCCTTACCTTCTTTTATTTCTTCATCACTTAATTCTAATATGATTCTTACTTCTTTTTCTATACCATAATTAACCACTACCTAGCCTATTAATTTAGTTATTGATCTTTCTATTTACAATACTACCACTCAACCTTCATAACCTGTCAATATGCAAATAGACACAATTAACTTGTGCCTTTTTATTTCAGCTTGAAGCACATCTTGCTTCTTAACAAAGGGACTATCTTTAAATTAAGCCTTGAGCCTTTAAGCAACTGCACCATATCCTGTATGGATAAGTGCCATGCAAAGTAAGTATGATGCTCTTTTTTCTACCAATACATGGAGTTTGGTTCCCTAACCTTTTAGTAAGAATGTAGTTAAAAATAAATTGTGACACCTAGACGTGTATTGAGACTCTGTGAACAGTACCACTAAGGCCGAGAAGTGTTTTTGGGGTGTCGAGTTACTTTCATGTGGTTCGAGGTAGAGATACTGATCGTGAAACTTCAAAAGGCCTTAAAATGATGAAATTGACTTAATTTAAAGATTTAACAAAACTAATAAATCATTTTGGGTTGTAAACTAGTGATCTATGGGGTTAAATAAAGTTAGGTCGAGAATGACCCGAGATGTGCCCGAACAGACCTAAAAATATTATACCCTGAATGTTAAAAATTCACTTGAGTCCATTGGTGAAAGAATTTTTGAAAACATAGGTTGTTTGCAAAATCTCCTTAAAATAGGGTTTTGTACATAAATTGAGGTAGTTGGTTTACTGTCCTATTGATGGAATTTGGCCATGAAATTTTATGGACCTCTAATTGGGATTAAATGAGGATTTTTTAAAGAAACGGCATAATTTTTTGAGTTCTCTATGATTTTTAATAATTTTCCAAAATTTCTACCAAAATTGAGTCA
>CANXYI011718004.1:0-14107 GCA_948208565.1 Hura crepitans
TTAATTGTTTTGGTTATTAGAATAATTTAATTAATTCAGTCCCTGTGGATTCGACCCTACTTGCCCTATTTACAATTTATTTATGTTTAGAGAGTAGGAATTTATTTTTGCTGGATTCGACACCCATCAAAAACTAACAAATTAAATCAAAATTTTCACACTATTCAATTCGATTTTTGATCCAATTATGCGGAATCTTAAACCCAATACTGTATAGTAATGGTTTCTAATACTTCTTAGGTGAACGTCAAAATCAAAGTGAAGGTGAACTCAGATTATTTGGCTACTGAATTCTATTTTTGATCATCTGATGAAGGTTTTGATCTTTTCTAATAATCATTAAACCGAAGAATATTAACATGTAACTAAATGCGATGCTTTTGGTTGGCTATACACTAATCCAATGAAGGACAGAATGGGATTAGTGGGTAATCCATGCGTTTAAAAAGGGCAAGTGCATGAGCCACTAAAGATTGCATTTTCTATCATCATACATGATTCGTTAGGATTGATGTGACATAAAATCAACACGTAGCCTTGTGACCAGATAAATTGGAAAGTTGAAGAGGAAACAGCCTCGTCAACCTCCCACAAAAGTTGTCCTGGACTCTACTTTTGTATACCTGGCAATCGTTCTTTAGCCAATTTCCCAATCCTTAGCACCGTCGCTTATGCACTTTCAGATCATTATTTCTTTTTGACCCATAGCCATATGCGTTCTCGGATTCGTGAGGTAAGTGGCTTTGCTATGGTATAACATAAGAATCTCTACTCCTTTTCACGTAATGGCCATTCTCATTACTATGTAATCATACTAGTTCATAAAATATAACCATATGGTAAGTAAGAAATATAAAATTGAAATTTTAGTTTAAGCGCAAATTATTAAATTGATAAATTATAATGTTTGGAAGAGTGAATATTGTAGTTGAGCATAGCATTCTCGTTCTATTTTCTATTTGAATTTAAGATTTATTCAGATGATAAATAACTTTTTTAGTACAAGAATAAATACGAATTTATATCGAAAAGGTACGGAACACTTATTTACCTATTTATCTTTTAAATTTTTGTAAAAGGGTGTAAATTAACCCTCAGAAGCTGTTCATTGTAAATCCGCACTTGCATCTGGACATCCCCTGCAAGGGCATACATCTCTTTGGCTTTGTAGAGATGGATGCATATTAAACTGTTTAGCTTTTTCTTTTTAGGTCATGAGGAGCTTACTCTCCTCCCTTATTGCTTGGGGAAATATTATTTACTTAAATCCATGAGCATTTAGTGATAAATCAAATCATTTATAAATTTATTTATGTGCATATCTTAATAAGAAAAGTTTTGGCACGTCTTTCCACACTCCTCCTTTTGAAGTTAGGTTGCTCTTTTTTCGCATTCCAAAATATCGGACAAAAAAACCTCCCTACCTAATATTGTCTCACATAATTCAAGTCAAGTCAACTGCTTTTTTTTATTTTGGCTTGTAACTTATGTATATAATTTTTTTTTACAAAATACATCCGTTATTCAAAATATTCAAAATTTAATAATGTAGTTAATTTAAATTTGCACAAAATAGATTTATAAAAAGAATAAAACACTTTGAAACTTTTAATTAAAAAAAATTATTATTATCTCATTTCATCCATTAAAAATATGCTATTATTTAATTACTGATTCATAAAAGTAATTTTATTATTGCTTCATTATTTTTATTCACCTTTTAAATTTTTTGCTTAACCTTACGTGGTGAGAATAATAGCAAAAATTAAATACAGTGTAAATTTCTATATTTTTTGCATACTATTACAACATAAGATTTGTACAAGCACACAGATTTACGAAAGCGTATGATTAAAAAAAAAAAAAAAAGGGCAGCGGTTGATTGATGGTTTAGGGGCTCAAATGGACAGTGGGATTTATTATGAATATTATCACTATACTTCTTTGTACCTTTCCCACGCACGCGGTTAAAAAAATTGACAAACCCATGACTCCATTTGCCATTAATTACTGTCATCGATCTATCTTCTATTCGAAGAAGATTAATACGAAGTCAACATATTAAAATCTATTTTCGACGACTATTGTTTCTCTGCCCTTTCAAACCATCCAAAATTTCATTCCATTAGCTCTGCTTTTTACATGACTTTATTCTCCGATTGATTTCTTTTTCCAGTTCTTCTAAGCCTCCAACTTCTTCAAGCTCCTGCACCAATCAAGTAATAAAAAAAGATATAATAATAATAATTTTGCAACACTAAGCTTAAGCTTTAATGACAAGAAATCCACCTTAGGTCCCAAAAACAAGCCGTACGGGACGCCATTGAACTTATCCGAGTGATGAAGCTAGAGTACAAAATAAAAAGAATAAAAAATCTCGACGGTTAAATTCTGTTATCTGTTAATATTAATATAAAATAGTAAAATAAAGTAATGGTATGATCGTGTGGCTGGAGTTGCATATGTAAATTACCTGGTGGGCTGCGGCTACCTTTCGGAAATAAGGCACGTTGGCAATGGGTCCCACAGGGAATCTCTTGTGGACAAGACCATCGTGGACAAACATGTAGGCCATACCGAAGACTGTAATTCCAAGACCCTGCCCTCAAGTCAAACGAACAATTTGAGAACTAAACATGGGCATTTTAGTCATAATTAAGGATTAATTAGTTTGATAACTTTATCTTATCTTATAATGATCCGTTAATGACGGAACAAAAATCCGCAATCACATCAAGTAAATGATACGATCACGAGTGTTGCGTTTGCGACTCTACCAGATCGAGAGAGAAACTTACAGCACCGAAACAGAGACCTGGAAAAAGGCCTTTATTGAAGAAGCCGTGTGAGAGAAGGCCAATAGCTGGGACTGCATTTATGATAGCAAATACATCGTTGAGCTCAAATGGACCTTCTCTTGGTCGATGGTGAGACTGCAATCAATAAGTGTTTCATTACAGAAACTCTCTGTTATTCGTCAGGAAATTGAATTTAAAACAAAACAAAATTTATTTGTTTCGTTTCTAATCTTGCATTTCCATTGGAGAGAAAGCAGCATATGATCACGTACCTCGTGCATATGCCACAAAGAAGCATGCCAGAGAGCTCTATGAGCCCATCTTGCCCAAAATTCCATACCCACCTGAAAAAATGGATTCTTAATTCAATTTGAGACCCTAAATAACACACGAACCATTCGACAAGAATTACGAAGTACCAACTGAAACAAAAGAAGAAGAAGAGAAAAGGAAACTTACAGCAGCGCCCACAGATAAAGAAAATGTGCCAAAGATTTCAGCCAAAGGCACCTCTCCACCCTACGCCACGAAAAAGAAAAAACAAAATCAAAATTCAGAATGTAATTGAGAGCATAGAAACAGAACTGTAATAATTTGAAACTTGTAAAATATTAGAAAGTAGATACCTCCATTTGCCAATAAAACCTGTAGTAACAAGCCATAACAGCCATGGAAGTAATCCCAAAGCTAGACATCACAGCAGCAATCAAGTAAGTAAACCTCTCTGATCTCTTCCGCGCTAATCGCTCCGCCATACGAGGCGTCAAGATCTGAAAATTATTCACGTCCTCAGATTCTTCTCCAGTGCGATTCTCGACCTGCACACTCTGCTTCGAATCTTCGAGGACAAAGCAGATAGCGAAACTGGCTTTCTTGCGACCTCGAATAAATAAATTATGACATGGCGTCGAAGGACGGAAAAAAGAAGAGGAAGTGGAGCTTCGAAGAAGATTGGAAGGGAGGACATAACAGAAAGGTTTGGAGACAGGGGCAGTGGAGAGTCCAGAGGCCATAACCAGGCAGTGAATTGAGCGCGGGAGTAACTGGCGGAAACAGAGAAGAGAAAGAGGCGTAGCCGTGTAAGGCGGGGCTAGACCTCTGTCTTGAAGAGGATCGAAGATGTATGTGTGGTGCTTTTAAGAGGTTTTAGAGTGGTGGTGTGTGAGTTTCTCGACCTTTATTAAAATGCACTGCCACCACATCTTTGTGTACTGTATAAAATAATAATAATAAAATATTCTGGTTACAAACACATCTAAAGTCTAAACTGCCATTATTTTTGTCTCTAATTGCAGTGTTGCCACCTTCATTTTCAGCTAAAGCGCTTTTTTTTTTTTTTTTCCCAACAGACGAATTCATTAAACACCGCGTGATTATATATACTAAAGTTGATTTCTAAATATTCACGCATTTGTATTATTAATATTTTTTTGTAGTTTCATAATTTCATTGTTGCTTTTTTGGGAGAATAAATTAAGAATATGCATCTTAAATGTCTTTTAAATATATTTTAATTTGATTTAAAAGTTAATTTTAATCAAATTAATCATCATCATCAAAAGATTTGGTGATATTTATCAAGATTGGTTTATGTTTATATGGTTTTCTAGAATTGTATACAGTGAAATTAATGAGTCGTGGGAAGGCAGATTTTTATTATTCTTTTATCAATGGAAATATAAAAGACTGAGATGGTGACCGGTTTGGAAAGAAAGGATGGGATGAAGGACAGTGAAGTGGAGGGTGACGTGTGAAGAGGACAATTGTCAGAATCGCACAGGAGAACGTGAGGCGGTGGGATTACGGTGGAGACGACAACCTATCACGTTGCTTCTTCGTCTCTCGCATTGGATTTTTACCTTTAGATAATTCTGCCACGTAGCTTCAAGTATCATCCCCGTTGCTCGCTACTAGCCTATCAGCACTTTCTTTTGGGTATTCTTGTCTGCCACTTGGATTCGCTTCATTGGTTGTTTATGCTTACACTTTGCCACTCCTTAGCCGTCTGTTGTTGAAGCCTGGGCAGCTTGGCCCCGCAAATGCTGTCCCCATTGACCCAATCACTTTCCCTTTTTAATTATTCAAAAGGTTTTACTAAAATTTGGCTCAAAATCTTACATGCGACTGCGGTATCTTTGTTTAAAAAAGAATTATGATGGACAGTCCCATTATTTTTTTAATTAATTAATATTTAATTTTTATTTCACTCTTAACATATAATTATATAAAAACAAAAGTTTATTAATTATACATTCCTGGTTTTCACCGCACCAAACATTGGTTTGATTAGTGTTTTGAGCCATTGGCTCTCCTTTGAAGACATTAGAGGGCAAAAAAATATCCTTTCCCTTTGTAGAGTGGAAGAAGATATTTATACTGATATTTGCTTTTCTAATGTAAGCAAAGGTATGACAAAGAAAAAGGAAAAATTTCTCATTCTACATATTATCCCTTTCAAATTTTTACCCCCTTTAATATTTTATCCTGTGTCGTTTCCGAGAGCATCTTCATGAAGGGAATCCCCACTCCAGCAATGTTTTTCCTCAACCATATGATTTGTTGCCTAGAAACAAGTGTTGAGCGTTTTTTCCCCCAGAGGATAGTTTGCCAATTGACAACGTTAAAATGAAGACCTGCTCTCTTACCACCCAATTAGGATTGTGACGGATAAAGTGCAATTCAAATCTATTTATTATTAACTGCATAATACCTTAGCCCATTCACCATATAAATTCAACTAAAATTTTGAAACATTTGATGAAATTTATTTATTATTAATAATAAACTTTGGTTAACGTAATATATAAAATGTTTTATATTTAAATATTTTTAGTTATATAATAGTTCAATTAAATTTATAAATAGACTTGGATAATAAATATATAGTAATTGATATCCAAATCAAACATCAATAAAAAATTTTAAAAAAATCCAAATCCGTTATATCAGAACTGGAGCGATTCAAATACTCAAAATATTCCATCCATAGCTATCCCTACACCTAATCTATAGTTAAGGTTTCGCGGATGTGTATTGTTAGAATGTTATATAAGTAGAGGAAACAAATATAAGCAAATGAGTGGTAAGGAAAAAAAAAATTTATGTAATTATTAAAATGAATAAATAAATAAAAGGTTTCTAAACTCCCATAATAATTAGAGGTAAGTAAGTAATAAAAACAATAAAAGTCAAAGTTTACCAAATTGATTTCAGCTAGAAAAGGAAAACCCAAAATTAATGGTGGAAAAAGTTGCGACATAAGAATAAAGCCGAAATAAAATCTAAACCAGCGTAAATTGATATGAAATCATGGATATATTTAGCAATTAGAAATAGAAGAAATCTAAAAATAAATCATCCCATATATAGTAAGCAAATGGCTACGCTACGTGTTTTTAAAATCAGTATAAGTAGGGTGATGATCATGTTCTCTTGAAACATATCATAAGAACAAGAAGAGCTTCAGCCCAGGAAATTGAAATGTCACGGACGGTAAGTAATTCGTATTTTTTTTTTTTATGAAATTTGAATTTTGAAAAAAGAAAATGATGATAAATGGGTTTGATGTACAGGTTATACAGATTATATTAAGCATCCTGGTGGTAGCCGGATGCTTTAACGTAGGAATATCACAGAGCTCCAAGTACTATGCTCTTAATTGTCGCAAACACAGCGCATTACTGACAGATTTTGGAGCAGTTGGGGATGGAAAAACATTGAACACAAAAGCATTTCAAGCTGCAATTGCAAACCTTAGCAAATTCGCATCAGATGGCGGAGCCGAGCTTATCGTGCCAAAAGGGAAGTGGTTGACTGGGTCCTTTAACATCACTAGCCATTTTACTCTTTTTCTCGAAAAAGATGCCGTTATTCTTGCCTCACAGAGGGAGTCTGATTGGCCTGTCATCAATCCTTTACCCTCTTACGGTTATGGAAGAGATGCCCCTGATGCAAGATACAATGCTCTTATCTCTGGTTTTAATCTCCAAGATGTGGTCATTACTGGTATTTTTTTTGAACAAATTTTGTACAGTAGTTTTTTTTATTTTATCAAGTGATCATATATATATATATATATATATATATGAAAATTTATGGTTTGATATTGCATTATAGGTAATAATGGCACAATCGATGGTCAAGGTCAACCCTGGTGGGATAAATTCAAGGCAAAATCCTTGAAATTTACTCGACCATATCTCATTGAGATCCTCGACACTGATCAACTTCAAATCTCCAACATTACACTCACTAACTCTCCTTCATGGCACGTTCATCCCACATATTGCAGGTAACTATCTACTCCTTCTCATCAAAGTCATGCAAATATTCGTGTTGCTAATTCACCTTCTCATATTTCGCAGTAATGTGGTTATCGAAGGTTTGACGATTATTGCACCAGTCAGCGTTCCTAATACAGATGGAATTAATCCAGGTATATATGCATATGCGCATCAAGATTATTATTTAAAGTTTGAAATTGATCAATAAATACTAAGCATTGATTCTGCTCATATTTTTTTATAGACTCGTGCACCAATATTCGAATCCAAGATTGTTACATAGTCTCAGGAGATGACTGCATAGCAGTTAAAAGTGGATGGGATCAGTATGGTATCAAATATGGAAAGCCAACAAAGGATTTAGTGTTAAGAAGGATAACATGCATTTCCCCCGACAGTGCTACCATAGCTCTTGGCAGCGAGATGTCCGGAGGAATCGAAAATGTTAGAGCCGAAGATATCACAGCAATCAACACTCAATCTGGTGTCAGGGTCAAGACAGCACCGGGTAGAGGAGGTTATGTGAGAGATATTTTCGTGAGGAAGATGAGATACTATAACATATATTATGCTTTCTGGATGACTGGCTCCTATGGACAGCACGCAGATGACAAATTTGACCCCAATGCCTTGCCTATCATTACTCGAATCAACCATGATGATGTTATTGCTACAAATGTCACCGTTCCTGCTAAAATTGAGGGGATGGACAACAATCCTTTCACTGATATTTGCATTTCTAATACTAATATAAAATTGGCGGCGAATCCAAAGGATCCCCTTTGGAATTGCACTAAGGTGGCAGGAGTTACGTCCAAGGTCAGTCCTAAACCATGCGTTCAACTGCCAGAGAAACCAAACAAAGTGTGTGCCTTTCCAACAGATAAGCTCCCAATTGAAAGTGTTCAGCTCAAATCTTGCACTACTGGTGGCTCTAAGTAAGTGCAGCTTTCTCGTCAAGAAAACTCGCTTTTCGTTTACTAAATGTTATGTATTTGCATTCATCATGCTAATTTGGGTACTACAGTATTGAGTCGGATTAATCCTCTCTGTTGTAGATACATTAGATTTTTCTTTCGTATTTGAAGTTAACTCTATTATTTTGAATAATACGAATTAGCTACTTTTATATATAAATTGTTATAAATTGTTCTTTTCCATTTTCACTTCGTCGCCTTGTTCTCAATAAAATTGTGACTTTATTACAAAAACAATAATTTTATATTAATTGTAAAAATGTGAGTTCCATTGATTTATTAAACCGTGGTAAACTTTATTTTTTTTTAAAAAAAAAAGCTTAAAAGCAATCACGGTTACTCGTGACCATCATTCTTCATTCCTATTTGATTCGCCTCACTCCAATCCAACCAACCACTAGGAGTAGCCGGAAATTTAGATACAAGTTCGGTGTAGATCACTCAACTCAAAACGAACCAATAGCTGGTTGCCACTTCTTATATATTTCTAAGTTTAAGGCATTGTACTTTTCAAAAATCTATCAAGTGAATGTGGATTTCCAATTCTTGTATTTCTGTATGTCAGCCGACTTTCGACGAGGAAATTTATCATAAACAAGTGAAATTCTGCGTCCAAGTCATCCAACTTAATCTTCAGGAGTATAGTTGATTATCGCAGACAAAACCGCTTAATCACTTCACTGTCAACATATTTCTTTATTGGATGTACCTGGATTTCATAAAGCTTTGGCCACAGTTTTCCGGTAACTGCAAACAAATATAACAGAAAACAATAGTTCTTAGCTAGAAGAAAGGCACCAAAGAACATAATGGTTGGTTTCTGAAAAATCTAGCTTGTTTCTAGCACAGCTACACAAAGAACTTTTACTGCATCACATATCATGACTAACAATTCAGGTACCAAAACATAATATCAGTAAAGTAAAATGAGGAATGCCAATGTTGCCAATAGGGAAGATTTCAATTAACTTCCATCAGGAGTGGAGAGATTGTTGCGGTTTGTTTAAAGTTCAAGTGTACGCTAATATTTAATATATTGTGTAACATGGTTAAGTTAAATTTCTTAAAACTTACGACTACAAGACCAAGAAAAGCACCTACTTTGGCTCGTGAGAGCAATGAATGGCGGCAAATAATATATTACGAAGTGAATTATTTTGAAACAAGATATTATTGATAGTTCGGATAACTGGTGCTTACATTTGTTAGGAAAAAAAAAGGGTTCATCCAATAGAAAATCTTCAGATTAATAGTGTCAACTCAACATATAAAAAGTAGGCCAGACCTATGGCGTGGTGATACAAAAATAGCAGCTTACCGAAAAGACGGTTGTCATTGCCATCCCACGCGATTCCATTTAAGACATCTATGCTCTTGAATGTAGCAACAACTCAAATACATCAGGTAATAAAAAAAATTACGGAAAAGAAAAACTTGCAGACAGGATGCAGAAAACAAAAGCTAAAGCGGTTTTTAACTCTGATAGCAAAACAACCAGAAAGAACATGCATCGCCATTCAAATTACATTTGCAAATGAAAAGTCACGTTTTCACAAAATCTGGACGTGCTACTTGTGATAAAATTCTTACCTTGTGTCCAGCAGTTAGCAACCCTGTCCTGTAAAAAACCAAAAACTGAAAAATGATGATTCCATGCAACTCAATGAACATTAATAGGAGTTAATACTCTCACGATCAATTAGAGACAAATATCGGATGATTCAATGCAGAAAGTAGGCAAATCAAAAGAAAAGCACCTTAAATTATCAAGAAGAATCCATCCGAGCAAAGTGCCATCTTTGGGTGAGATCCTTGCAATGCAATCAGTCTGCATAATGAGAATAAAAACTTTAGAAAGGTAGAAGGTGCAAACCAAATATATTTCAGTCTTTGCATTCGTGGCAAAGACCTAGATTCAAACCTTTCCTTTGCCAAGATCAAGGATACGAGAGACACACAGAATTCTAGGCAGTGACAGAAGTAGAGTCCAAATGATGGACTCATTTTAAGTTGAGGATTACTAAGGACTGCAGAGGAAAAATCTCAGATTTTGTAGTCGCCAACTGCAATATAAAATTACTCTTCCCTAGGCATTAACATTGTTCTACTTGTCTAGGCAAAGGACAAGCCCCAGAAGAGACCACTATGTCAGTACCCTTGCTGAAATGCACAGTAGTACCTATAATTAGAAGATCCCCAAAAAAGTTCAACTAAGATTGGAAAAGTACCTGCCAAACATTAGCCCACACTTCACCATTTATATACTCCAGTTCATTAAGGTAGCGCACTTCATGATTATCATATTTGACAATGTGTTTTTCAATTACTGCAATGAACAACACAAAGAAAGTATCATTTTGTGAAAAATACAAAACCATAGTTCAAAATTAAGTCGAATAACAGTCATAATAAATCAAGATGAAGTAGGCGCTAGAACCATATTATGAAATGATAAGAACAGTTAGGCAAGAGATAGATGTGAAAGATGCCACAGTAATTACTCAATGCAGTTGAAACAATGTCAATAGCATCGGGAAGGAACCACAAAAAACAAAATAAACCTTTACAAATGAGAAATGGCACAAAGAAAAGGGAAGCTGACGCTTAGATGGAACTAAGAAAATTGTTGTATACAGGAATAAACCTTTCAATGTTTGAGAGTCAAGTTGATATAATGTTGAAGTTCCATCACTTCCAAACAAAACTCTTCCATCAGTAGCCAGTCCCCAACCATCATCCATCTGATGAGTAAATTCCTCTATCTGCTACAATTTGTATGAATAAAATAACTAAATCTGAATACAAGAACTTTCCAGTCATGCCAAGAACAGATGCATCTCAATGAAAATAAAGGAACCAACAAGCATGCAAATAGCTTGTGGTATTAGAACGGTTGGGGTTACAAGTTGATAAAAAAAATATATTGGTCTGCGATTATGGCAATTATAAACGCCAAGAATGTTTTAAGTTGGTATGCAGCACAGATATTAAAGCATTTTGAAAGAGTGAAAAACTGCAGTCACTATTAAGTTAAGATTCATTATAACTTAAAAACATGAAGCAATAGAGACCCAGACCAAAACACCACCGCTTAGATTATGAATATAACTTAACAGAACAAAAGTACCAGCAAAGACACACTTAACAGAAAAATGGTGAGGCACAGACTTTGCTTAAATCATCTTGATGATAAATGAAACCAGTTTTTGTCAACCAAGTTACTTGGAAGAGCCTACAAGAATAACGTAAAGAATTACCATATCAGCAAATTACCTTCAGAATTTAAACAGCTGCATATAGAAAACCAAAAATTAAACAAACGCACGCAACAATGCAGAAAGCAAAGAATTTATCAGTAGCCATACATGCACAACAATCCATTTCATGATAGAACTTCAATAAAGCCACTTTTCGCATGAGGTTCTTGGACATTAAGAAATTTCAATTGATTTTATTGGCAAATGAGACAGATAAATCATGTAATGATTCAAAACTTTTCAAAAAATAAATAACAAGAAAGAAAACTATAAGGACTGCTCTCTATCATCATTTACAGGTTTTTCTTTAGCTTTTTCTTTTCCATGAGTCAAATTGATAGTTATTACTTGTAATTCTTCCAAAAGAAAGCAACAGCCAGCAAACCAATCATATACAAGAATCTCATGTCACAGGAATTACATTCATCATGTGCAGGCATAAGACACTAATCCAATGCTTGGTTGGAAAGCAAATGATGAAAGAAAGGAAAGACAAACTGTCCCCTATCCATCCTTGCCCACATTAGTACTCTGCCCTAAAAGGGCAGATTGTTAAAGAAATCAATGCCCATCAGTAACCATAATTTTTCCTTTCTGCCCTAAAATTTCCATTCAATTTAAAACCATATGCCTCTTAATAAATCAACTTAACAAATTATTTCAATAAATAAAAATTTCTTATTATAACAGGCTGTACAAATTCTTCTCTTTTCTCTTAGTTCCTCCCAATCAAGCAATGGGATATTGAATTCTTTTCTTTCCTCATCTTTCCAAATTATAGTGAATCAAGTAGATAAAAAAATTAGGTTTCTTGCTCTCAAGCAATACTCTACCCTTGCCATCACCCCTAATTTCCCTTTTCTCGACCAAACATTAAAGCATTAAGTTGAACTGGAAGCTGGTGCACTATTGCATATGTTTCTTGGACAATGAAGTGGGTGATATGTTTAATTTGTCATGGAACCTTTTTTCCATCACTTCACAACCAGTGTACAATCTTTAGAAAATCAGCATATTAGAATACAGTGGCAGCCAGTGAATCTATAAAGTGGATGCATAGCAAGCGGAAAACATAGCCTTAGGCCCAGCTGCTAACAAATTTCATGTAGTAGTTAATTCACAGAAAATCAAGATGTTACACTATGAAGCAAGAAGAAAATACAAGGGGCGATATTGAAATAAGCAAACAATTATGTAACAAGTCACAACCTGGTTAGCTAGAAGTGATAAAGCTAACTTCTTGAGGGTACAAAAAAATGTCATTGTCCAACATGATAAGCTATAAATTTAATTTGACTGAACCAGCATGAGAGCCAACCCAGTTACAAACCTTTCGCCAAGAAGAGTTAATCCTTCCCCAAAATAAGAACTGTCCATCTCCTGTAGAACCTCAACCTGCACATAAGAAACATAAATTAAGGCTTCATAATAATTCAAACTTGTTACACTGTTAAAACTAAGAACTGGTCACTGATTAGCTAGTCAATCAACAAAAGCCATTGGAATTTGGAAGAGCGCAGCTAATAAACTTATCAAAAGCAAAGGCCCACATGGCCACAACTAATAGCAGACTTCAAGTAGTTCTCTCTAGTTTAGAGGCTAGGGTTTCTCTCTTTTTCTTATTGTTTCCAATTTGACAAAATTCTTGGGGCTGCTATCAGCTTTATAGTGCTGACGGTAGCCCTCTCTTCTACTTTTCAATTAATTTTATGTTTAATAATCTCAGATCTAATATTGCTCGATTTAGATCTGATATTTTGTTAGCTTCTTTTCAATATATATATCTTTTATTTATTCATTTTAATGAAGAATTAATTCCTCATTGCTATTTAGATTTTTATCCTCATCTATTGTGAGGTTTGTCAGGCTTTTATGATTATGGGTGACCAGTTACTGATCTACCCCTATTTAGATTTTTTATCCTCATCTATTGTGAGGTTTTTCAGGCTTTTATGATTGTGGGTGACCAGTTACTGATCTACGTCTGGACAAAGATGTTTCTGCCAATAGTTGTCAAGTTAGATCTCACTAAGAAAACTTCACAACTCGACCTGTAAGAAACAATGATTATGATTATGGTTTTCTTTTCTCCATCAAAGCTGAATCCTCATATTTAATTATTGTTATTTGAATTATTTGTTAAACCCGAATTGTTATGGGGATGATCTCTTCATCTATGATTATAGATTAGTACCAATTTCTTTATTATGAATCGATATCATTCTATTTTCAAAATAGCAGACTTCAAACAAAATAAAACTCTATCATCACGGCAGACATATATTTCCTACAATGCAAAAGCATGGCAAGCCTACGAAAGAACTTGAATGCAAGAGACGCACCTTTCCAGACTGAAGGGCAACTCTCCGTACTGATGACTGAAATAACAAAGTTAAGCAGAAAATTAAGAGATAAATAACAGGAATTTAAATGTGACTGCGGGAACCGCAGGCACCTCATTTAAAGAGAAAGCAAGCACACCTTGCCATAAAGGCCCGTTGACTCAAATATTGTATCATTTCCTGCAAAGAGAAGACCCTGAAAGCAAATATCCATTCAAATTGTCACCAAGAAAAAAAAAAGGCAATTCACGCACGAGGAAAGTATAGCCTTTGAAGTACAATTTGCAATTGCGTTATACTGCTTAGATATTCCAGTTATAGAAAATCAAACTCAAGAGAAACAATTACAAACAAAACGCGAAACAAGTGAAAGAGCGATCCACCGATTTCAACGTTATAAAGAATTTGAAACGACAAAAAGATCTACCTGAGTGAACGCTTTGGGGTCGT
>CANXYI011718077.1:0-14372 GCA_948208565.1 Hura crepitans
ATGCTACATTACTATTGCGATTGTCATTCCATATACATTGACATACTATAATATAATCTTTCCTTTGTGACATATACATACATTCATCCACACATTCACAATTGAGCTTAACAATTAAAAAAATGTTATTTATATTAATCAAAATATGTATACAACTTTATCCTTTACTTTGACTTTTACTATCAAATTTATACATATGGTGTCTATATACATTTCCTCACATATAACACATTTTACATATAATAATGAATTACAAATATGACATGTATCAATACTAAACTAATACATCTAGTGCCTTCTTATTCCCTCATGAGCCTTGTATTGCTAGGACTTTATCTCTTGCTCCATTCGTTTGAGCCACGATAAAAATAAAATAAAAATTTATCTCATATCTATAAGATTTTCTATCTAATTTCTAATTTAATTAATCTTAGGTTATCATTATTTGTAGCAACTAAATTGATGTTTTTGCTAATCCTTATATTGCCGGTTACTAGTACTATACATGTAAAGTCTTCAATAATTTAACTTTTTCATTATTTCTTACCATATTTTTCTATACATTAGTTATCATGATACCTTTATTCACCTCTTATTTATAATGCTTTACTCTTACATTTTAAACAAGTAGTTCTATAAAAATTTTTGTAAGATTATTTTCATAGTATTGAATTAATTTACATCTCATTTTACACGTATCCAGTGGTGCTCCTGATAACCCTATACAATTATCCATGTCAAGATAACGGGACATAGGAACATACATGACACCGAAGTGTCCATGTAATATTTATGGGAGTAGCACTCCCCATACATATGGTAGGCACCTATAATGTCCGTATTTTTTGATATTTTAAATAGGGGCCACTGAACAGTGAATAGTACTTTTAGGAACCTAAAGTGAGCTGAGACCATAGAATAATAGAAATAATTAAAACATAACTATGAGTGAAATTCAGGACCAAATTGAAGTCATTTAAGGGGTTAAAATAGACTGTAAAGTTTGCTTACCGGTGCCTTATGAATAGTGACTTAGTTGAAATTTAACGAAAAATTATTTTAAAAGTGCTCAAAAAATTTTAAAAATAGCATGATCTAGTGGTCAAAAATTCTAACTAAGCCAATGGAACTAGTTTTGGAATTTTTTGAGATTGGGAAGTAATTAAACTGAATTAATTTATGACGCCTTTACCCAAAAAAATAATTTTTGTTGGAAAAAAATTCTGATTTTTGGGGGGTAATTAAAGTACTGATTTTAATGATTTTTAGATCCATGATCTAAATTTTTGGAGCATTAGAGCTTGTAATCTGAATTTTTAGAAGTGAATTAGCTAAGATTAAATCTCAACCATTCATTTGCCACTTGGCACTCATCCACCCATCTAACCAATACTTAAAGATGCACCTTAAGCTTTTTAAAATAGCAAAAAAGCCACCCTTCTTTCCCCTCAATACCCAAAGCCATTGCCACCTTAAGAACCCTAAGAAATTTCTTCACTTCCACTATTAAAACATCACCAAATTTACAACTTAATATATCAAAGTTACCTCTATGCTTCCCTCTTTCTAATTCTAGTGGGATTTCATCTTGACGATGTCTAAAAAGATAATTATTCAAGGGTGGTGAATAGTGATCAGGATAGAGAAGGAGGGGAAGTAGAGAGGAGAGAAGGACAAGCTTGAAAAGTGATTTGAGGCCATTTTGGTGAGCAAAGTAAGTGAATTTAGTGATTCATGCATTTGAGTTTATTAATTTGCATAATTTTGGTGTGTATATGTATATGGAAGTGTGTGTTTGCATAGTAGGACATATGGTTTGCATGGGAATTAGGTAGGAGAAACATGTATGCAATGTTTTAATCCTAAATGAGGTAAAGAATGGAAAGAAAATGTGGAGTGTAGTGATGGACAAGGAGTGGCCGAAACATGCACTTGGAAGAATTTATTGAATAATATTAATAATAAATGGAATAATGTGTATTGTTGCCTTAAATTAATGGTGTGCTATGTCTTAGGCAATTATGTGCAAAGAATATGGATTTTAGATGGGTTAAATTGGTATGGCCGAATGAGGTGAATGCATAATCTAAAATTTAGTGATTGACATATAAAGTTAATAGGATTAAATACTAAATAATGAACTAGTAAATATTATAGATTAAAGACCTAGGTAATGTTAAAGTGCATGTTTTGAAATGTTTATATAACCATTATGAGATAAAGAGATTAGGTAATCAACATGTATAAAATAACATGAGAAAGTGACCAAGATGACTTTATATGGAACAATAATGTAGTGAACACACATATGTATCAACGTAAAGAGAAATGAATGAGATTTGAGAAATGATGAAGAAGAAAAGAGAGAATAATGACTTGGTACCTAAATCACTCAAGCTACATCATGAAAAATTAATTATTAATTAAGGAGTAAATGGACATAAATTGAGGCCCATATTAGTTAGACACCTACTGGATAGATTAACCTATCAACTAGGGAGTAGCAACTACTAGGACATTTTGATGTCATGAGAGATTGATCTATGAGGATAACTATGAAATAATATTGATCTATTTTTGACATTGTGTGGGTGCAGTCACCTTAAGGTCCACGAAGGGCCACTGCACAATTTATGAGATTTGATGATGGAGTGTAGCCGTCGAGGTCTAGAATATGAGCCGCTACACAGGTTATAAGATAGAGTGTGGCCATTGAGGTTCAGGATTTAAACCCCTGTACAATTATAATGATCATGATGAGATATGACATGACGGAGTACGATCATCAAGGTCCAAAATGTAGGCCCTCGCACACACTAAGATCCTATTATCTAGTTTTAAAAGTGTAGTCTCTCAAATATGGGCCATTAACATAATGAAGACTATAACTGATGAAATGAAATGTAGACAATTTGATAACTTAAATAAGAAGGCTTAATATAACTAAATTCTATATAATGACACTGCATGTAATGATTGACCATGATGCATGTTAAGTGTGACCATAATGGCATGTTGCATGATACTTGACTCATGAGATGACATAAGGCATGATACATAAGATGGCATGATGCATAACATAAGGAATACCATAATGCATGTTGTATGAGATTATATATATGAATCATTAAATTCATAACTAAGCATATGCTCAATGTATTGGGTGTTCCGATGAATAGGTAGTAGATAGCTTGTGCGGTTCAGCCTCACCAAAGCAGCAGCATAGCAAGTAACTCTTATGGGGTATATATTTTATTTCTTAGTTCTATATATTATAACCTATAGGCGCACTCATGTATAGGAGATAGATAGTACTGCCACAATGACAGTGAGATGTAATATTATAGACTGATACTGTGTACTATGTGTTCGCTGAGTTATATATAAGTCATTGTGTTGGTGCTAATGAGTTGTATGATGGATCAGAAGGATCCTATGAGTTAGGTTGTGGATGAATTTGATATAAAAGTGCCTATTTTATAGGTTGAAATTTTTGGATTTTTTCCTGGATAGTTGTTATGCTACTAGACTTCTAATAAACCCTCTTTCAAGTGCTTTTAGAGTTTGATAATTGGAAATAGATTGAATCACATATGACCTTGTATGGCATGTAAATTGAATGTAATAATAATAAGCTAGGCTAAATTAAAGCTAAGGAACCTTATTTAAACAATTTTTCATATCAGGTTAAACGAGTTACAAGTGAGAGAAGTATCAGGATGGGTGACTTATTGAGAAGTGACATCTCTTGTCCAGTTCGGAGGTAGATTAGGTAGGAGGTGTTACGTTTGGTGATATCATAGTGAATTTAGGCGTTCCTAGGCCTAGAGTCTTACATGAGTGTATTAAGATTGATTTTAGTTTAGAATTGCTATGTTGTTTGAGGCTAATAACTATTTTCCTTGTAGAGAGACAAAATAAACGAGCACATGCCACCTCTTAGTGAAGAAGCTATTGACAGCCACGCTTCACCCATCATTCAAGAGCTTGCTAGGTCAATGACCCCAGTGCCTAGTGATGCTACTCATCCAACTCCTGTAGAGACTTAGGGACAACCACAACCACCTCTTCTGTAGTGGATGGTAAACCTACTCAGACAAGCCATTACTTTAGTTGCCCCACCAAAACCTATACTACCTCCATAACCCTAGGCCTTATAGAAAACTTATTTAGAGAGAGTGACAACGATGAGAGTTGAAGATTTCCTAGGCACTCGGATAAATGATTCCTGGTGAGCTAAGTACTAGTTGGAGAAGACCATTAGGATCCTATAGTAGTTGCAGTGTTCACCAAAGGAGAGCCTAATTTATGCCACCTCACTATTGCAAGAGGAGGCTTTCCATTGGTAGGAAATTACTACAAAGCATAAAGCTACTAAGAAGAGGACCTGGGACTTTTCCCTGAAGGAATTAGGAAAAGGTATATTTTTAGGCATACATAGAGAGAGGAAGCAGGAGTTCTTGGATTTAAAGTAAGGGAAGAAAATAGTGTCTAAATATGAGAAAGATTTTGTGAGGTTAAGTAGGTACACCAAAGAGTTCATCTCGACAAAAGTAGAAAGATGTAAGAGGTTTAAGAAGGGCCTCAACATAGAGATTTGGACTCAGATAGCCACATCCAAGATCCGAGAGTTTGCTTCTTTAGTTACAATAGCTTATGACATGAAGGAGATATTGAAGAAAAGAAGGGAGACCTATCAGAAGAAAAAAATCATTGTCCAAGGGCAAGCCAACTCAATCCCAAAGGCAAGTAAGAGGTAAAGAGGAGGACAGATGTTCCAGCCACCATAAAGATAGGGACAAGGATAGACATAAAGGTTTAGATAGGGCTCTTAGTTTAAGCCTAAATACTAGTAGACTACCAGTGACCCTACCTCTATAGCTAGGAGTGGGCCACTGATATGTTGCACCTATGGAGAGAGACATCCAGGGACTTGTTGGAAGACTCACCCTGGTGCATGTTTTGTGTGCGAGTCTAGAGACCATTTTTAGAGAGATTATCTGAGGAAGCTAGAGGGTAACACCCAGATGCAAGAATTTTCACCTACTACTACTAGGAGTTAAAGAGAGGCAAGAAGTGAGAGAGCTAGTCCCAGCTAGAGACCCAGATCTGAGGCTCGAACCCTGATGAGATAGTATATGATTCAAGCTAGAGAGGAGGCTGATTCCCTGAACATCATAGTGGGTACATTTTCCTTGTTTGAGTTACCTTTCTTAGCTTTGATTAACTCGAGATCTACACATTCCTATATTTGCACTACACGAGCACAGGATAGAGGGTTAAAGATAGAACCTACCAACTTAGATATCTGGGTTAGTAATCGAATTAGGCAATAAGTGACAATTAGTAAAGTATATAGAGGTTGTTCCTTAGTTGCTCAAGGACATGTATTTGCAACGAATCTTATTGTGCTTCTATTCGATAAGTTCAACATCATTCTAGGGATGGATTGGCTATCTAGACATGAAGCAGTGATGGACTGTAAATGGTAAAAGCTATTATAAATAGTAGAAACTATCTTTTAAAACTCTAGATGGGATAGAGGTGATTGTACAAGGATAAAGGGATATCTCTGCTAATATTATCTCAGCTGCTATAGCCAGATGATTTATATGAAAAGTATGTGATGCATACCTAGCCCTCATGGTAGATACTCAGAAAGTTGAGTTGAGCCTTAATCAGATACTTGTGGTGTCACAATTTTTAGATGTGTTCCCTGATGAATTACCAAGACTGCCACCATGACGGGAAATTGATTTTGAGATTGAAGTATACCCGAGTATTGCACCAATTTCCAATGTCTTTATCATATGGCACCTATAAAATTGAAAGAGTTGAAGGTACAATTACAAGAGTTACTTGATAAGAGATTTATTAGACCGAGTATTTCTCTTTGGCGAGCATCGATGTTGTTTGTGAAAAAGAAAGATGGTTCACTCCAATTATGCATCGACTGCAGACAATTGAATAGAGTGACTATCAAGAATAAATATCCCTTACCCAGAATTGATGATCTGTTTGACCAACTATGAGGAGCTAGTGTGTTTTCTAAGATTGATTTGAGATCAGGCTACCACCAGGTGAGAATTAAAGAGTCTGACATTTCTAAGATCATTTTTCGGACAAGGTATAGCCACTATGAATTCCTAGTGATGCCATTTGGGCTTACTAATGCCCTAGCAGCATTCATGGATTTAATGAATCGTATTTTCAAGCCATATCTAGACTAATTGGTAGTAGTGTTCATTAATGACATTTTGGTGTACTTAAGGACCATAGAGGAGCATGAACAACATTTGAAGTTGGTATTGTAGACTTTGAGAAAGAGACAACTTTATGCCAAGCTGAGTAGATGTGAGTTTTAGTTAAGTGAAGTAGCCTTTCTAAGCTATATTGCTTCAGCCAAAGGCATTAAAGTTGACCTAAGTACGGTGAATGCAATGTTAGAGTGAAAGCTTCCTAGGAATATCACTGAGATTAAAAGTTTCTTAGGATTGGCTAGATGTTATAGAAGGTTCATAAAGGGATTTTCCATGATTACAGCACCAATGATAAGACTGTTGAGGAAAGATGTGTAGTTTGTGTGGGATGATAAATGTCAAGCTAGTTTTGATAAGTTGAAGGCTATGTTAACTAAGACTCCCATTCTTACCCAACTTGAACAAGGAAAGGAATTTGTGATCTACAATTAGGGCTGTGCAAAATCGAACCGAAATTGAAAACCGAACCAAAAATTTGACAATTTGGTCTATTCGGTTCAATTTTTTCGGTTCTCAATTTTTTCGATTCGATTCTATATAGTAAGTTTGGTTTAATCGATTCGGTTCTTGAAGGGCAAAAAGCAAAAGAATCGAACCGATCAAACTTATTAAAATGACATCATTTTGAGATAAAACAGTATCATTTTTGGGGTTTTATATATAAAAAAATTAAAAATATATAGAATTTCAGTTAATTCAGTTTTTTTGGTTCGGTTCTATAAAAAAATCAATTTTTTTGGTTCGATCCTCATGAAAATTTCGGTTCAGTTCGGTTCTAAAATTTTTGAAAGTTCAATTTTCGGTTCTTTCGATTCGATTCGGTTCTAGACCAAACTAACTGGTTGAATAGGGCTATCTACAATGATGCCTCCCACAATGAGCTTGGGTGTGTGTTGATGTAAGAAGGTAAAGTAGTAGCATATGCCTCTTGATAGTTGAAACCCCATGAGAAAAATTATCCCACACACGACTTGGAGTTAGCTATTATTATCTTTGCCTTAAAAGTATGGAGACATTACTTGTATGGTGAGAGATGTTATATTTACATAGATCATAAGAGCCTCAAGTACCTCCTTACTTAAAAGGAATTAAACTGGAGACAATGACAATGGCTAAAGTTGATAAAAGATTATGACTACTTGATTAACTACCACCTAAGGAAGGCGAATGTGGTAGCAGATACCTTGAGTCTAAAGTTTATAGTAGCCATGAGAAAAATGAATGCCAAGCTTCATTATAGAGATGATGGAATTCTTATACCAAATTATAAGTGAAACCTAGCTTGAGCTAGATGTAAGATGGATGGCTTACACAGATTATGAGTTAAGTCAAAGAGGGGAAGGCTCAAGAATTTGAGACTAAGGCAGATGGATGCCTATATTATTATAGAAGCGATAAAGAAGCAGATCCTGCAAAAAGATCATGAGGCTCTATATGCCATGCATCTAGGAAGCACAAAGATATACCTAGATTTGAAGCCCTATTACTAGTGGTCATGAATGAAGAAGGAAGTAACTGAACATGTGAGTAAGTACCTAACATAAGAGCAAGTTAAAATAGAACATCAACTTCTTTTTAGATTGCTTCACGCCATAGCAATTCTAGAGTGAAAGTGGAAAAAAGGTAATAATGGATTTTGTGATAAGACCACCTATGACCAAGAGTAAATATGATGTTGTGTGGGTAATAATTGATAAATTGACTAAGACCGCCTACTTTTATTCCTGATAGGAATGGGCTACTCCCTTGAGAAGTTAGCCCTGTTATACATCAATAAGATCATGAGGCTTTATAGAGTGTCAGTCTCCATTATTTTAGATAGAGATCTGAAGTTTACTTTAAGATTTTGGTAGAAGCTACATAAGGCCTTGGGTGCTTGATTGACCTTTAGCATGGCATTCCATCCATAGATAGATAGCTAGACATAGCGAGTGGTCTAGATACTTGAAGACATGTTATGTAGATGTGCAATTGAATTCAAAGAAACCTAGGATCACTATTTACCTTTGGTGGAGTTTGCATATAACAACAATCATTAATTTAAGGATGGCACCATATGAGGTTTTATATAGGAGGAAGTGTAGAACTCCCTTGAGTTGGTGTGAAATTAGGAAGAACAAGTTAATAGGACTAGACCTCACTAGAGATGTTGAAGAAAAAATAAAGATCATTAAAGATAGAATGAAGGCAACCATAGACAGACAAAAATCTTATACAGATCTAAAATGAAGAGATATTGAATTTGAGGTTAGAGAGAAGGTATTTCTTAAAGTCTCACCATAGAAGAAGGTACTTTAATTTGGTAACAAGGGTAAGCTGAGCCCTAGGTTCATTAGTTCGTATGTATAGGGCCAATAGCTTATCATTTAGCTCTACCACTAGAGTTGTAACAAACTCATGACATCTTGCATGTGTCATTATAGAGGTGGTATAGATTAGACCCTTCCCATGTATTGCCAGTAGAAAAGATTACAGTGCAACCAGATTTCACCTATGAAGACGAGCCCGTGTATATTCTTACTTGTGAGGTTAAAGAGCTGAGGAAAAAAACTATTGCTAGTTTCCATGGACTCGTGCATAGTGGAATCCATAGAACCCTAGTAAAGGTTGGAATATTAAGAAGTTGAAAAACAAAATTACTTAATTAGAGGAAATCACATAATAAGAATTTATCATAAATTATCTACGCGATTCTAATATACAGCTTTCATTTTCTTTTACTCTTTTCACTAGGTTGTTGTAGACCATAATGATCCTCAGTTGGGAACACCTCCAAGGTAATCCACAAAAGAAGTTCTTAGAAGAGATCAACTTGAAAATCTATGTGCTAGTAGGATTTTCAAGCAAACGAAGGAAGAAAAAGAAATTTATGTATTTTCAGTTGTTCTATCTGGCAATTTCTGCTATAGAAAATGCGCATTTTGTGGTTATAGCTATAAGGGTTATTTATATTTTAAATAAATCATTTTTAGGTCAAATTTTGACATTCAAAATCAGCCCTAAGTCCAACTAGACTGGACCCACCAATTAGGCCCCTTTCTGTCCTATGTGTATAAGCTTTTTAATAGGCTTATATGCAATCTACTTTAGCCCCATGTTCATTAATCCTATAGGGCATTCCTAGGCCCCATTTTAGATTAATAATTACTCTAATTTAAGGCCTTTTAAACCTTTTAAGATCCCATAAAAAATTAAAAGCAAGAATAATTAAAATTTGAACTCAACAAGGCCTAAGTCTTAAAACCCTAATTTTTCAAAAACCCTACTTTTCTGGACTTCTCATTAGCAAGTGGGCCCCAAACCTAGTCTAACTGGGACTTTTTAGATTTAATCTTATTGAATCAATATCAATTCACTAATTGATATATCACTTATATACAAGTCAAGAGAGGCATTTATCCATGCATCATGACTACCCAAGAGCTGGAAAGTCAAGTGGTTTGACTTAATCTTTCCATATATAGTTACGGTGCAACAAACTCTTTTCACCATCTTTTATCCCATCCAATTTAGAGTATGGGCTTGTGTCAACTCAAACCTTAACTAAGTATGTCTATTTAAGCCTTGGACATATTGTTCTAATAATTTTACCTTTATTTCAAAAATGCCTTTTGTAAATCCCATTCACACATGGCATCTTACTTTGGCCAAAGATTCTTGAATAAAGATTACTCATTAGAACTATGAGATAAACTCCCAACTATCATCTGGGGTAATAAATCCTTTGTTGATTACTACTCTATCTTCAAATATGTCATGTCATACCTAAACACCTCACTATGTATACTTCTTATTTAATGTAAAAGCTTTAGAGTCAAAGTATGTCACTTTATATTTAAGATAGTTAGTGATCTCAAGTTTAAGGATACTTGCACTACTGATATGATGAGATACTTTCACTGACATAGATTAAGTATCCATGTGAAGATCTCATGGTGGGTCTCTAATGTACTTACTTCCCAAGTAAGCATCTACATGTTAACTCTAAACATTTTTATTCTTACAACTTGCGAGAACTATTACTTGATCTAATCAAGAAGTATAACATGTTTTGATCTATTTGTGTTAACAATGTCCCGTTTTGTTAATACAATGATTAGGAATATTTAAGTATATCACATTTGCATGCAATAAGAATCTCACATCATGAACACTTTTTGATTTCCTCTGCAATGTGATGTTATACCAGGGACTTTATAACATGGTTTAAGACATTACAAATAATTATAAGTAATATATAAAAGTATCATGATGTAAAGAGAAATGCCTTTTATGTTAATTCATAAGGTTTAAACACATGAATATAATCCTATTACAGAAGCTCTAGGGCATACATCTAACAATCTCCCACTTGCACTAGAGCCAATCACCCATGTACTTAATGCCTATTACATTTACATGTTGATAAAACTTCCCTTATGATAGTGCATTTATGAGAGGATTAACTATGTTTCAATCTATAGAGACCCTTTCAATTTTCAAATCCTTTTCTATCGATGATCTCTTTAATTAGATGGTAGCACTGAAGTACATGTTCGAATCACTGATGAGACTATAGTTCTTGAGCTTGTGTAATAGCCCTATTGTTATCACAATACAAAGGTATTAGATCAACAATGCTTGGAACCACTCCTAAGTTCATAATTGAACTTCATAATCCAAACGGCTTCCTTAGCTATATTGAAAACTACTATGTACTCGACTTCGGTGGCAAAATCTGTAGTCATATCCTATTTGGAACTTTTCCAAACAACTACTCCTTTACACATAATGTATATATATCTAAATTGAGATTTACATTCATCCTTATTGAATTAAAAGCTGGCATCAATATGCTTGTTAACATATAGATCTCATTCTCCATAAACCAAGAATAAAACTCTAGTCATTTTCAAGTACTTGAGGATATTGTTAACTGCCACCCAATGTTCCTCTCTATAATTAGATTGGAATATGCTCATGATAGTAAGAGCAAATGCTACATTGGGTTTTGTACATAACAAAACATTTTATCTATGTATGTAGACTATGAAGACCAAGTAACCTTTTGGATCTATCTCTATAGTTCTTGACCCCAAGATATAAGTTACTTCTCTAAGGTTTTTCATGGAGAATTATTTACTTAACCAAATCTTGATTGACTGGAGGATAGAGACATCATTACCTATTGGTAGTGTGTCATCTACATATAACTCAAGAAAAAACAATTACACTCCCAATGACCTTCTTGTAAACACATAGTTCATCCATGTTTTGTGAGAAACCAAACTCTTTGATTATCTCATCAAAATAGATGTTCTAGCTTCTAGAAGCTCACTTTAATCCTTAATTAGATCTTTGAAGCTTGTAGACCTCATTGCCATCTATGGATGTAAAACCTTCAAGTTGTATCATATACACTTCCTTTGACAATTTTCCATTTAAAGAAAGCTATCTTTACATCCATTTGCCAAATCTCATAATCTTAATGAGCAGCTATAGTAAGCAAAATCTGAATGGATTTAAGTATTGCAACTAAAGAAAAGGTTTCATCAAAGTCAATCCCTTGCCTTTGATGATAGCCTTTTACTAACAATCAAGCTTTATAGGTAATCATATTACTTTCCATGTTAGTCTTCTTCTTAAAGATCCATTTGCACCCAATGGGTTTTATCCCTTTAGGTGGATTAACTGAGGTCCATACCTGGTTATCACACATGGAATCCATTTCGAATTTCATGGCCTTAAGCCATGAGTCTAATTCTAAACTATTGAAAACCTTCTCATAACTAGTGGGCTCATAGTCCTCTACTATGGTTACATCCTTGTCATGGTCTATAAAAAATCCATATCTCTCTGGAATAGTCTTGACCCTAATAGATTATTTAGGAACTTGTGTTTCTATAGGTTCTTTTATTATCTCATCACTATGAGTAATAGAACTGGGATCAGTCGGTTGATATACTTCAATTTATGGATCTTAAACTTTATCAAGTTCAACTTTACTCCTATTGTCTTCCATGAGAAACTCTTTCTCTAGAAAGATTGCATGCTTTGAAACCAGCACTTTTTGCCTTAAAAGATGATATAAGTAGTATCTTAAAGTTTCTTTTGGATACCTCACAAATAAGCATATGTCAAACTTAGCTTCAAACTTATCTGACATTATTCTTTTTAGATAAACAAGTCATCCCCATACCTTGATATGTGAAAGAATGAGTTTCTTATTATACCATATCTCATATGGTGTAACATCAATAAACTTTGATGGAACTTTGTTTAGAAGATAAATAACAGTTTTCAGTTTATAACCCCAAAATGATCTAGGCAACCCTGTAAAGCTCATCATAGATCGAACCATGTCTAACATGATTTGATTTCTCCTTTAAGATACACCATTTTGTTATGGTGTATATAGAGGAGTCTATTGAGATAATATACTATTATCTCTCAGATAACCCTAAAATTCATGACATAAGTATTCTCTACCTCAATCTAATCAGAGTGCATTCTTTGAACTTTTCAAAGTTTTCAAATTTGTACTTCATGAATGGCACATACCCATATCTAGAGTAATTATTGATAAAGGAAATAAAGTAGAGAAACCCACCTCTTACATGTGTGGTCATAGTTCCATATACATCTATATGTATAAGGTCCAAAACCCCACTAGCACGGTCACCTTTTCCCCTAAAAAGTGTCTTTGTCATTTTGCCTAATAAATAGGACTCACATGTTTCAATTTAATCCATAGTCAAATGAACCTAAGTCACTAGACTTGTGTAACTTTGACATGCACTTCTCATTTATATGGCCTAAATGACAGTGCCACAAGAAAGATAGTTTTAGGTTATCTGCTTTTTATCTTTTAGTATTAATATTATTGAGTTCCTTTTGATTATTAAGAACATAAATTCCATGAACACTAAATATAGAATAATATAAAAACATTGTCTTTATAAACTAAGAAAACCTTGTTTTTATTAATGTTAATATCAAAATCTTGTTCAGTAAGATAAGATAAAGAAATAATGTTCTTGTTTAAGGAAAGAACACAATAACAATTATGAAGTTCCAATATAAGTCCCTAAAGCAAAATACAAATGATATGTTCCTATAGTTAATGCAGTAACTTTTACTCCATTTGCTATCTATAGGTCCATATCACCCTTACTTGTATTAATCTCAATAATATTAATACCTGAAGTTGAAGCATCACATGCTCCTTTTTCATTGGAGATGTGACACCCCTTACTAGATTCCTAAAGAAACCCAATAAGTGGTGCACTTCTCGCTAGGTCACCCATTTTGAAATTTCCCTTATGATCATTCATTTAACTTTTCTTATGCCACACTAAATAATTCTATCTGAATCTAAAATCATTCTGGTTGATTCTTATAATCCATTTAGATTAGTATCGTCATGGTTAAGCCATTACAGGAAGAATTTGACACAATTTAGTACCATCTAAAAATTTGATAGCACGATGGCTGCTTGGGTCATTATCCTAAAATTAATATTCATCTATAGTCACTTCAATATTACTTATCACATCTCCTGGACCCCTCTGGTCCGCTATTCTCAGCCTAACATCAACAACTATCACACATCAAACTCAGGCCTCAAGCCACAGATAAAAGCATGCATATGTAGAGCCTCAGGCTCACATCAACATTAAACATCATTGCTGAACATACATTCACAAATAAACATATAGGGTTAGTTTATTTACATCCACCGTTTATGCTTACTTACATACATTACATAAACAGAGCTTAAATACATGTTTCTACCTAATTCCCACCTAAGTACATAGATATCAAAACTATACAACATTTTCTTCTTATTCCTTCTTAGTTATCCTCTGAACTCTCATCGATATGCTTTACGAGGTAGGATTTTGCCCTTGAGTACTTGCACAGCAAAACAGGTATGCTGAGTATACGAGATACTCTGTGGTGAACTTAAAGTATTTAAATCATGACATTATGTCTTTTTCATACCTGTGTAGTCTAGTAACTGAGTTTATCTTATTATTTGATTCAATTTACATAACATGGTGCCAAATTACTAAAATACCCTTAAGGCATTTATATGTCATGAAATAACCCTTTTTAACTCACATAAATTAT
>CANXYI011718090.1:0-14555 GCA_948208565.1 Hura crepitans
AAGTTTTGCCCTTTAGTAAATTCCATATAACCTATATATTTTAATTCATAAATTCATGCTTACATTCTAAACTCTTAAATTTTAACTATCTTGTCCACAACTTGGTTAAGCATAGTATCTCTTTTAATCAATTGTATACTATAAAACTTTTATAGATCACTAATTCCTTCCTATTCAAGCACATTATAATTGATATACATACATACACAACTAAATGGCCATTTGGCCATATCACATATATATACATAACTCATTTTCTTCCCATCTTTAATCATTCCATTTTAAATTAACTCGTACTATAATTATCATAAACCACTTAATTCTCTATTTTTCTTACTAAAAGCATTTAATCTTATATACATATAAATACATATATTACATAGAAACTTAAATATGCCTTAATTGTATTAATTAAATCGATTACACATACCTAATATGCTCATAATACCTTATAAGGATAGTATAAAATTTTACCTTGCTCTTATCACGTCCCTGCTCCATTTTGACAACTGTCCATTACATATTGGATTTTAAAAAAAATCATAAAAATTCATAAAATACCTGAAAAATTCAAACAACCACATATTTTGACTCTTGGGCACTTACTTAATAGAGAAAAATATTAGAATTTCAAAATTCTTACCCGACCAAAAAGTGAGCACTATCCATCTAACCCAAAAACTTGAGATTTCTTCCAAATTTCTTATAAAAGCCCTCTAATTACCTATCTAGCAACCTTAAAAATTCACTATTTAATGATGGATGTAAGAATTTTGGCTTAAATGTGGAAAATTAGTTGAAGAAAGAAGGAAAATTCTCCTCCCATAGCTGTCGGGTTTTTGAAGGATAAGGGAAAAAAATTATGCAACTTTGACTAAAAAGTCAAAGTTAGAGGTATTTATAGGTAGAAAATAAATAATTTTTAATTCCTTCAAAAATTCATTTCTTCCCTATTTTTAAGTCCTTTTTCTATTATTCCACTTCTAGAAATTAGGTAAATTAGGTCTTTAATTGCTTTAAAAATTAGGGCTCAAAAATAAAAAAAAACTAAGTTAAAATGTCAATTTTATGCTTCTTAAAATTCAATATACTTCCCGACCTTGAAAAATTATGATTCCAACACCATTAGACTCAGTGGAAATTTTGAGTATCAGGTCATACTATTTTAAGAATTTTTTGAGCAACTTTGAAACTTATTTATGATTCAGCTTTGCCTTGGTCATTATTTACAAGACAGTAAAAACTTTCTTAGCATTTTTAACTAATCTAACGAACTTTGATTAATTTCAAATTTTATGCAAAATTATTTTATGACTAATACTTGCATTCAATAACTTTAGTACACCCTGAACCTTAAGAGTACTATTCATCTTGGGAAAAGTACCATTTATAAAATCGAGAATTTTTGGGTTGTTACATGACTTCCCCTATTAAAAATAAATGTCATCCTTGACATTACCTAATTCAAATAATTATGGGTATTACTCATGCATTCGAGCTTTTGACCAAGTCTTTTCTTCTATGCCATGATGCTTCCAAGCCATTTGCACTAGTGGAATGGCATTATTTCTTAACTCCTTAACCTCTCTGGCCAGGATTCTAATAAGCTCTTCTTTATAGGACAAATCTAGCTTGACATCAACTTCTTCCACTAATAAGACGTGAGTCGGATCCAATCCATATCATCTAAGCATGGAAACATGGAAAATATCATGGATCTATTGAAGTTCTAGTGGCAATGCTAGTTTGTAGGCTACTAGTCCCATATGTTCCACCACCTCGTATGGGGCGATAAACCTCAAAATTAATTTTCCTTTCTTGCCAAAGCATAGAACCTTCTTCCATCATGATGTCTTTAGAAATACCTTGTCTCCTACTTTAAATTCAATATCTTTTCTCTTCAAATCTGCATAAGACTTTTATCTATGAGAAGTGGTTTTTAATATGTCTCTGATAATCTTTACCTTCTCCTAAGATCCTTAATCAAATCTAGGCATATAAGTTTAGTTTCACTGAGTTCATTCTAACATAAGGGTGTTCTGCACTTCCTCCTATACAATGCCTTATAAAGAGCCATTTTTAGACTAGCTTAATAGCTATCGTTGTAAGCAAACTTTGCTAATACCAAATATCTATCCCAACTACCATTTAATTCTATAACATAACTCCTTAGCATGTCTTCTAACACCTAACAAAGATGCCTTAGCATAAGCATAATATAATACATATATTTCTACATCAATTCACTTAAATATCATAGGATTACCTGAATTACTCTTTCTAACTATCTATTTGTCTGTGGATGAACTACCATGATAAAACTTAATCAAGTACCTCAGGCGTTATGAATTTTTTTCCAAAATCTCGAAGTGAACCGTGGGTCTCGATCAGATATAATGGGAGATGGCACTCCACACAACCATACAACTTTATCAACATATAACTTAACAAGCTTTTCTATGGAATAATCTATTCTCAAAGGTATAAAATGAGCTATTTTGGTAAGTTGATCTACCATAACCCAAATTGAATCATGCTTATTTCTTGTCATAGGTAAGCCCACTACAAAATCCATAGTGACTTTATCCCATTTCCAATCTAGAATTGCTATAAAATGTAGCAAACTAGAAGGAACTTGGTCTTCTTCCTTCACCTGTTAACAAATAAGGCATCTGGTAACATATTATGATACATCTCTCTTTATTCTAGGCCACTAATCCAATAATTTCAAATCTTGGTACATTTTTCTACTACCCAGATGCATAGCATAAGGAGCATTGTAACTGTCATGGCCCGACTTTTGGTCCAATTTACTCACACATACAATGAGAATTAAAGGAAAATCATGGGGAATAAAATTGATATACGAATTAAGTAGAGTCGGTTGGTATGAACAGCAGAGTGAAAATTGAATGAGGGACGTAATGGTTATTTTCTAAATTATCGAGGCTAATTCTAAAAAAGAGTAATTTAAGGCTTATTAAAAAGTGGAACATATATAGAAGAGGTAGACACATGAAAATAACATGAAAGGAATGTAGAAGCGTGAAAAAGAATGAGGTTTGGGACCCGATTTTCGATGAATAGTACCACTCGAGCCTAATTGTGTTTATTATTACTATAAGACAAGATGCATAGGCCTATCTAGCCCTATTACATCATATGGTTAAGCTTTTAAGATAAGCTACTATAGTTATTGCTCTACCTCTACCACTAGTATGATTGCAGCCTCCATAAGTGCTACAAAAGACAAAATTAGAGAGGGTTAAAAAGATGGGTTCTATGGATTTTATAGGCATAGATCATGGTAACTTAACTGCTTTAAAGTATTAGTTGGAAAGAACAGTGATAATTCTTCAATAGCTTAGATGTACTCTCAAAGAAAATGTTATATGTGCAAAGAAGCTCTTAGTTGGTGAGAGAGCATCATTGAGCATAAGGTATAAAATAAGTTGACTTGGGAGTTCTTTTTAGAGGAGTTTAAGAAAAAGTACATTACTAAGAATTATTTGGACAAAAAGAGATAAGAGTTCATTGATCTAAAGTAGAATCATTTGGCTATATTAGAATATGAGAAAGAATTTGCAAAGCTTACTAAATATGTAAAAGAGATAGCTTAAATAGAGGTAGAGCAATGCAAGAGGTCCAAAAAGGTGCTGACTCATGACATCAGGCTCTATTTGGCTACAACAAAGATAATAGACTTCTCTATTTTAGTGGTAGCCTTTCATACAATAGAAGAGATATAAAAGGAGAAGTGGGAGAGCTTTTAGAAAAAGAGGCCATATGGGTAAGGACAAGCCAGTTTAGCTCCCTATTCAAATACGAAGTTTAAGGGGGACCAGTCTAGATACTAACAACAATAGAGGTAGATTCAAACACATAAGTCTGGATAGGGTTCTTAAGCTAGATTTAGAAAGTAGGCATCGGCCTTTAGTGTACTGACATCTACTTCCAGGAGTGCACCAATAACTAGATGTGAGCACTGTAGCAAGAAGCATAAGGGCATTTGCTAGAAAACCATTTTAAGAGCATACTATGGGTGCGGCTCCAAAGACCATTATCAAAAGTATTGTCCTAAGAAGTTTGTCACATTTATATAGTTTTATACTTCTTTACCAGCTATTATAGGAGCCAAAGAGGGGATAAAAGAGATAGAGCTAGGGCCAGCTAGAGAACTAGATCAAAGACTATAGAGAGATCAGAGCCTAAAGCTTCTGCTAGGCAATATGCTATTAGATCCATAGAGGAGGTATACTCACTTGAAGTTATTGTGGTACTTTTTATCTTTTTGATATACCTATATTAGCTTTGATTGATTTGGGTTCTACATATTCATACATATATGCAACATTGGCATAAGATTGGGGTTTACAGTTTGAGTTGCTTGATATAGAGATTATGGTTAGCAAGCCTATAGGCCAGCATGTCACAGTCAACAAAGTATACAAAGAATGTCCTTTAATGGTTTAATGACATGTGTTTTTTGCTGATTTCATCGAACTGCCATTTGATGAGTTTAATTTGATCTTGGGCATAGATTGATTGTCTAAGCTTCATGCAATAGTAGATTGCTAAAAAGAGAGGATTTCTCTCTAGACATCAGATGGGTCAAAATCATAGTTGTGGGTAAAAGAATAGACTTCTTGTATAATGTTATATGAATAATGATAGCTAGAAGATGATGAGAAAGGGTTGTATAGCTTATTTGGCACATGTATATGATACAAAGAAGAAAAAACCATATACAAGCCAAATTGTAGTGGTGTTAGAGTTTATAGATGTTTTTCTAGATGAGTTGCCAAGTTTACCACTAGTAAGGGAGCTTAAGATTGGAATAGAGTTATTACCTGGTATAATACCATTATCCATAGCTCTTTATGGATGGCTCTTATTAAGTTTAATAAGCTAAAGATCTAGTTATAGGAATTGTTAGATAAGGGGTTCATAAGACTGAGTGTATCATCCTGGGGAGCACTAATTTTGTTTGTTAAGAAAAAAGATGAATCTTTGAGATTGTGTGTGGATTAAAAACAACTGAACAAGGTGACTATCAAGAACAAGTATCTGTTACCCCTTATCAATGATCTGTTTGACTAGCTAAGACAACTTTTATGACTAAATATGGGCACTATGAGTTTTTAATAATGCCATTTGAGCTTACCAATGCTCTAATGACTTTCATGGATTTGATTAACAGAATCTTTGTACCTTATTTAATAAGCTTATCATAGTGTTTATAGATGACATCTTAGTTTACTCTAAGAAAAAAGATGATCATGAGTAGCATCTTAGAGTGGTTCTATAGGTATTAAAGGATGAGAAGCTATATGCTAAGTTAAGCAAGTGCGAGTTTTGGCTTGATGAGGTGTTTTTCTTGGGACATATAGCTTCTATAAAAGATATCAGGGTTGATCTTGGTAAGATAAAAGCTATTATGGAATGAAAGCCACCAAGAAATATGATAAATATCATAAGTTTCTTAGGTTTGGTAGGTTATTATAGGTGATTTGTCAAGGGCTTTCTAATGATTGTAGCACCTATGACATGCCTACTTCCCAAGAATGCTTAGTTTATATGAGATGATAGATGTCAGGAAAGCATTGACAAGTTGAAGGCTATGTTGACAAAGGCTTTAATTCTTGCATAACTAGTGTCTAGGAAAGATTTCACCATCTACAATGATGTATCCTTGAATAGGCTAAGATGTTTACTAATGCAGGAAAGCAAAGTTATTACCTATGCTTCAAAGCAATTAAAGCCTCATGAGAAAAATTACCTGACACATGATTTAGAGTAATCAACTATAGTATTTGTTTTGAAGATTTAGAAACACTATCTCTATAGAGGGAAGTGTTATATGTATATAAATCACAAGAGTTTGAAGTATCTCTTTAACTAGAAAGAGTAGAATATGATATAATGAAGATTGATGGAATTGATAAAGGATTATGATTGCCTTATTGACTACTATCCAAGTGAAGCCAATGTTGTATTAGATGCTTTAAATAGGAAGTTCATGTCGATTATCAGAGTAATGAATATCAAATTGAAGTTTATGAATGATGAAGCTTTGTTGGTAGAATTTCAAGTGAAATCAAGTCTTCTTCAACAAGTGAAGGATGAACAACAAAAGGATGGCAAGTTTAAGGAGATCATGGGTTCCATCTAAGAGGAGAAGTTCTTAAAGTATGAGATGAAGAATGATGGATGCCTATACTATCGAGATCATTTATGTGTTCCAAATGTAGAAGATATGAAGAAATAAATCTTACAAGAGGCACACCATGCACCATATGATATACATCTTGGTAGCACCAAGATGAACTAAGACTTGAAGTCTTTGTATTGGTGGCACAGTATGAAGAGAGATGTGGCAAAGTTTGTGACTAGATGCCTTACTTGTCAGCAAGTTAAGGTTGAGCATCAAGTTCTTTTTAGATTGCTTCATCCTATAACAATACTAGAATGGAAATGGGATAGAGTCACTATGGATTTCATAGTTTGGCTACCTATGACCAGAAGTAAGTTTGATTCAATGTGGGTGGTTGTTGATAGATTGACCAAGTCTGCTCACTTTATACAATATGGATGGAATATTCTCTTGAGAATCTCATAGAGGTATATATTAATGAGATTTTGAGATTGCATTGAGTGCTATCTTCTATCATATTTGATCAAGACTTGAGGTTCACATCAAGGTTCTAGAAGAAGCTACATAATGCCTTGGGCACTTGACTCAGATTTAATATGTTATTTCATCCATAGATGGATGGTCAGTTGGAAATAGTCATTTAGGTAACTTTTGTACTTAGGTGGCTTTGATACCAAGATGTTTTATGATGCTTATGGTAGAATCATATGTTTGATAATAGCTTGAAGATATGTTGAGAAGCTGTGCCATACAGTTTAAGGTGAGTTAGGACTGCTACCTCTACTCAGCGAAATTCACTTACTCCAACAGTCATTAAACAAGCTTAGGTATAGCACTCTATGAAGCTTTACATAGGAGGAAGTGCAAAACACCTCTTTGTTAGAGCGAGCTAAGTGAGAACAAAATGATGGGACTAGATTTAATTAAAAATGCATAAGAAAAAGTTAAGATCATTAGAGGTTAGATTAAAGATGCTTCTAATAGATAGAAGTCATATGTTGATCTAAAGCAAAGAGATATAGAATATGAAATTAGAGACAATGTATTTCTCAAGCTACCACTATGGAACAAGGTGTTTTGTTTTGTCAAGAAGGGCAAGTTAAGTTCGAGGTTTATTAGTCCATATGAGATAACTGAAGTGGTACCAGTAGCCTACAAGCTAGCTTTGCCTATAGAGATACAACAAATTCATGATGTGATCCATGTGTCAATATTGAGAAGGTATAGATCAAACTTATCATATGTGTTGTCAGTTGAAGAAGCAAAGTTATAATAGGACCTAACCTATCATACGAAGAAGAGCCCTTAAGAATTTTGGTCCAAGAAGTGAAAAAGTTATGGAAGAAAATAGTGCCTTTAATGAAAGTGTTGTGGAGGTATCACAACATCAAAAAAGCAACATGGGAAAGTAAAGCTCAAATGCGAGAGCAATATCAATAACTATTTGAACCAAATAATTTCGAGGATGATATTCTTTTAAGAGAGGAAGAAATGTAATGATAGAGAATCCTAGGGTTATGAATAGTTATTCTTAGGATATAGTATTTCCCAAGAACGAATTACACTAATGCAATTGGATGGAAACTCTAATCATAAAAATAATTTTGAGCAAAATTTGGAATGAAACGAAGTCATTAAGATGATTAAAAATGAAAGTAATATTGTTACAGTAGTGTTTTATGAATAATGATGTTCTTAAAGCTGAATCGTAAAATATTTTATTTCTTTTTTCTTAAAATGACTCGAGAATGGTATAAGCTAATACTCAAATAGTCTAAATAGTCTATTGGCATTGGAATTAGAATTTTTGAATATCAAGAAGTATTTTCTAAAAATCAAGAAAATATTTAACTATGGGCTTTAAGCATCTTTTCAAGTCTTTCGAACATGTTTTTTTTTTTTGGGTCTTTTGAGTCTTGGTTTAAGTGGTTTTATGGTACCTTAAAATATATCAATTGAGGTTTAAAAGTGAGAGGAATAATTTTAAAAGAATGGAATTAGAGCTTAGAAAAATAAAAGCCCTTAGATCAAAAGAATAGGGAATATAAACCCTTGGATTAGAAGCCTTATATAAAGGGTTAAAGATGCATTAAAGTTAGAAAAAGATTGAATAGATCTTCTCCTTCTTCCCTTTTGTAGTCGACGGCTTTTTCCTTTAAAACTCCTTCATTTTTCTTTCATTCAATCACTTTTTTAGATTTTTTAGCCTTTGTTGGATGTATGATAAGCATTCCTATGGCAAAAAAAAAGCATAAGAAAGGGTTTAGAAGAGGAGATTTTTAAAGTTTAGGGGTTATGTGAATAGTAACCCCAATTGAGTAAGTGTTTATTTGTGGGGTTTCATATTTTGCTACAATGTCTTAAAGGTTGTATAAGAGTATTCTAAAGTCAATTTGAAATTTGGTTAAGTATGGAATTTTCTATGGATTTTTAGTGTGTTTTCAGGTTATTTTTGTAGAGAAAGCTGAACCAAGCAAGGAAAAGGGGAAAGAAAAGGCCTAGAGGAGCTAAAGTGATGTTTTTTACTCTTTGTAAATGTATACATTGACATATGTGTGTGTTGGTGTAAACATTGGGTTCTAAGGCTCTCATATTTGGATTGTCTAATGATGAATAAAGATAAAAAATTTTGATAAACAAGAATTATTGTCGCCAAATTTAAAGTCTTCTTGACAAAATTCAAAGAAAACAATTAACTCTTAGATATGGGCTTTAACCTAACCTGACAATCTTACGGTGTTACCTAAAATGTGAGAAAAATAAGCATTTTGTGAAGGGTGAAACCCCCATAGTGTGGAGTTAAATTTTCAAAAAAAAATCTTAAAAATTGATTAAAAACCAAAATTTAGATTTTTTGCCATTTTAGGAAAAAATGGCATCATTTTGGCGCCTAAAAAAATGACCGTTTGGCTTGACCAAAAACTATTGCTTTCACTTTACTGAAATGACCATTTTCAGCTCCCAAAATGGTGCTATTTTACTTAGCAGAGTGGACTCCAAAATAGGCTACATAAAATGGCCATTTCAATAGTTGAAATGGGTATTTCACAAGCGGAAACAACCATTTTCTATCTCAAAAATTATGTATATAAGTTGAACCTTGTGTTAGTCTAAAGGGTCAACTTTTCTTAGTAAGTGCACACTTAAAAACGTGAAAAATGCTTTCTAAACACTATTTTTCTAATTTTAAAGGGATTTCTAAAATTATTTTCTTTTTTCTATCAAGATTAATTAAAGATCATTCTTGAAGGCAATTATACATGGTGGGTTGACCAACTATCTCTTTTCGTCTTTTATTTCTTCTTTTCTTTTTCATCCATCTACAAATTAGACATGGTGCCTTTTAATTTATTTTTTTTGTTGCCTATTTACCAGTTAAATGTGATAACCTTATTTTATTTAGGTACTCATCTACTAGTTTGATGTGGTACTCATATTGCATTTGTCTATTATTAATGTTTTGTTTTTCTTTATTTTTGATTCAATTATTATTTAATCCCTTTTTCATCCATTTGCCAGTTAAATGTGATGATTTAATTCATATGTCATTTATTATTTAGTTAACTATTTATTTTATGTCCTTTTATTATTTATTCTTTTTCATAATGCTGATTCAATTATTTCTTTTACACTAATGCTGTGTTTTATTGTGATGTAAGTTGTTTGAGATCCAATCGAATTTTATTTAACATGCCTTTTTCCTATTATCAAACATTTGGTGAAGTTAACATTTTATTATTTTTCTCCCTTTATTTTTTTGTTATTTTATTATTTTATTTCTATCTATTTACTTTGTCTAATCTTTATTTTCTTCTTAATTTTCTCCTTTCATTTTAATTATTTCTGTATTCCTTTTGGTTAGATTGTATTTTTGGCAATTTCAATGTAATTTTGTTTTTATTTAGTTAGAATATATTTTAGGAAACTTCCTTGTAAATTTTACCTTTTTGGGTTACAATGCATTTTAGGTTATTACTATGTAATTTAATTTTCACTCTAAATATTTTCCTGTATTTTCCATGAATGTTGTAATAGGTAGAAAAATATATTTACACATTATAAAAAATAACCAAGTTGTTTTATATTCAATTAATTGTTGTTTTCCTCATAAAATGGGTTTTTATTTTTCTTTAATAAAAGTCACAATGAAAACTTGTTTTCATAAATTGGCACGCGAGAACCCAAGTTCTCAAAGAAAATTAATTACCTGGTATGATGTATGATATTCTCTAGTTTCATGTATTTCCTTTGTGTTTGTAAGTATGTATGTTTATTATTTCTTTATGTGATCGATTGCTTTATTTTAATTATAAAACCTGCTTAAGAAAAAAGATAATATTATAAATTTAATTAAAAATGGAAATAGTTTTTCCATGCTAGTTAAAACTATCATTTTTTTTATCAAAACAGCCGTTTTAGTAGGAAAATGATCATTTCACTGTAGTCAAAACAACCATTTTGCCATCATCAAAATGACCATTTTAATAGCAAAAATAGTTGTTTTGCCTTCATCAAAATAACCATTTTGCCTTAATTTTCTATAAAAGCTTCATTTTTTTTCATTTCTTTTATTATAACTACTTTTAATATTCATATTCCTTTGAATATTACACCTTGTCACCTAGATGCCAATAGAGCCGCCCATGTCATCAACCTGTGCCTAAGCATATGGTAGTCCTTGATTGGCTAGGGCATGAAGAAATTGAGCATTTTCATCACCTCTCCACCATTACACTCATTAGGAGCTGCTATCTTTATGCCCATACATTGAGAGACCTAAGTATCATTGAGTGAGTTAACCAGCTCTTTGCTCAACTTGGATGGCATGAATTTTATTTTCAGTGATACACCATCTACCCTGGAGTCATCTTAGAGTTCCTAAGCACACTTCAATATCACCATGCCTATCCTAGTGATAACATGGCGATCTAATTTGTGGCATTAGGGACATTATATCAACTATCTCTCCTCTATTTCATAGAGTTACTATGCTTATTGACTAATGGAGTCATAGAGATTCCAGAGATTTTAGATGGGCACTAGGAGTTCCTTAGTTAGGTTAGCATCCATATGAGAACTAGTCCATTGCTACCTCCATCGAGTATCAGCGGTCTCTTATCTAAGGCACATTAGCAGTATTGATCATGTAAATTAAATAGATCTCAATGGACTATGGGCCATAGAGTATAACATATGGTTTAATCCTGTATTAACCATCTTTAAACACCTTTACTAGGCTAGCAAGTCCCTCAATAAAAGCATAGTTGTGGGAGGTGTTACTATAACACTTTTGATCAATTTTAGTATCTTAGAGTAGCACATGGGGTTAGATGTATGCCCTAGAGCTTATGTAATAGGGTTATATTCATGTGTTTAAACCTTGTGAATTAATGTAAAAGGCATTTCTCTTTATATCATGGTACTATTATATATTACTTATAATTGTTTGCAATGTTTTAAACCATGTTATAAACTTCATAGTATAAGATTACAGTGGAGAGGAAATCATAAAGTGTTCATGATGTGAGATTCTTATTGCGTGCAAATGTGATATACCTAAATATCCTTGATCATAATATTAATAAGATGGGACATTATTAATATGGATAGATCAGTGTATGTTATACTTTTTGATTGGATCAAGCAGTAGTTCTCATAAGCTATAAGCATAGAAATGCTTAAGTTAACATGTGGATGCTTACTTGGGAAGTAAATACATTAGAGACCCACCATGAGATCTTCACATAGATACTTAATTTATGTCAGTCAAAGTATCTAATCATGTTAGTGGTGCAAGTATCCTTAGCTTGATATCACTAACAATCTTAAATATGGAGTGACATACTTTGACTCTAAAGTTTTTACTTCGAACAAGAAGTATACATAGTGAGGTGTTTGGATATGGCATGACATATTTAAAAATAAGGTAGTAATCAACAAAGGATTCAACACCACAGATTATAGTAGGAGATTTTATCTCACATTTCTGATGAGTAATCTTTATTCAAGAAACTTTAGCAAAGTAAGATGCCATGTGTGAATGGGATTCACAAAGGGCATTTTTGGAATAAAGGTGAAATTAATAGAATAATATGTCTAGGGCTTAATTAGACATACTTAGTTAAGCTTTGAGTTGACGCAAGTCCATACTCTAAACTAGATGGGATAAAAGATGGTCAAAGAAGTTTATTGCACCGTAACTGTATATGGAAGGGCTAAGTCAAACCACTTAAATTTTCAACACTTAGGTAGTCATGATGCATGGATAGATGCCTCTATTAACTTTTAAACAAGTGATATATCAATTAGTGAATTGATATTGATTCAATAAGATTGAATCTATAGAGTCTTAGTTGGACTAGGACTCAAATTCACTGTGTACTGCCAAGTTGTTTTGGAAGCCCATAGGTCACACACATAAAAGGAGTTTGAAGAAGATTCAATGGGATTGAATGTTCTAATGATATGAGATATCATTGGAAGATGAATTAAGAAGAAGAAATGAGCAAATGGGCTTGGGGCCCACTTGCAAATGAAAAGTCCAAAAAATTAGGGTTTTTGGAAAATCAGGGTTTTTGGACTTAGGCCTTATTGTGTACAAATTTTAGTTGTTCTTGAATCTAATTTTTTATGGGATTTTAAAAGGTCTAAAAGGCCTTAAATCAGAGTAATTATTAATCCAAATAGGGCCTAGGAGTGCCACATAAGACTAATGAAAGTGAGGGCCAAAGCAGATTGCATATAAGCCCATTAAAAGGCTTATGCACATAGGATAGAATAGGGCCCAATTGATAGGTCCATTCTAGTCCAACTTAGGGCAGATTTTAAGTGTTAAAATCTGAACTAAATAGGGCTTATTTATGATATAAATAAGCCTTATTACAGTAGCCACCATAGGCACATTTTTCTATAGCAAAAATTGTCGCATAGAATAATTGGAACACTATTTCTTCTTCTTCCTTCATCTGCTTGAAAATCCTACTAGCACCTAGATTTTCAAGTTGTTCACTTCTAAGAACTTCTTGTGTGGATTATCTTGGAGGTGTTCCCAACTAAGGATTACTATGGTTTGTGACAACCAAGTAAGGAGAGAAAGAAAAGGAAAGCTGCATGTTGGAATCGCGTAAAGAATTTACGGTAAATTCTTATTTTGTGATTTCATCATATATAAAAATTTTTGTTTTTCAATTTTTCAATGTTCCAACCTTTTTTTGGGTTCCATGGATATTTAATTTCCACTATGTATGAGTCTATAGAAACCAACAATGGTATTAAAGCTAGGTGACATTGAAAAGTTAAAAACTATCGCAGTTTGTCGATATCCCGTGGTTAAAATTTAAAATTTTGGTTTGAATTTTTCGTATGTTTTTTCAATTTTATTCCTTTTCTAATAGTTATATATAGATTAAAACTAATTAAAAATAATATTTTTTTCTGGCTTTGTGAATTTTTGGGATTTTATATGCTTGAATTAACCAAAATTATGAAAATCTATTATGCTAGTTGACTAGTTATTTAATTAGTTTCAACCCAAATTTTATTTTTAGGTTCTTAAAACCCTAAATTTTGAATATTTGGCTGATCAATAAAAGTGGATTTTATTTGATAATTAAAATAAATAATTGAATAGTAAACTTAGGTTTTGATAGCATCTATTGACTAGTTTTGGAAAATTTTATTTAGTTCGATTTTTTTAATGTTTTTAGCTCCAAATTATTTTGTTTAGGTTTCTAAGGAAAAGGAATTTAATTTTGGGGCTGTCTAATAAAATTTTGTTTTATTTGGTATTTTTAAAAAATTATCAAACATAATTTTTAAGCTATTTTTTCACTGCAAAAAACGACTAAATTAAGGCAATTTTTTTTAACTAATTCTTTTAATTTTATAGCCCTAAATTATTTTTCATAAGTTCTTAAGGGATTTAAAAGTAATTTTGGAGATGATCAATAAAATTGAATTTTATTTGATAATGATAAGAATTATTTGAAAACAATTTCGGTTGTTGACAACCATAAAACTGATTAAGGATTTATTAATGGTGTTAAAATTTATTTTGGTTCCTTTTAACTCCAAGCTTGTTTTTTTTATAATTATTGGATAATTATAAAGTTAATTTGAATATTTTTAATGTGCAAAACTTATTGCATGTGAATTGGATTCATAGTTCTGTAACAATCATATAAACATATATCGTATTTTCTATTGGTAATGATCAACAAATTAATTTTGAGTTGATTAATTTGGATTAGTATTGTTGGTTATATTATATGATTTTATATGTTCATGCTTGCTTGAATTGGTCCAAAATTATTTGAAACAATTATTTTACAAAACAATGCAAATTGTTTTATTAGTAAATGCTAGAATTTGGATTTTTAGCATAGTGTAATTCAAAATTTTA
>CANXYI011718293.1:0-11244 GCA_948208565.1 Hura crepitans
AGTATATATATGTATATATATACATATATGTACATATATATTCATATATATATTTACTTATGCATACACACATATATACACACACACTAAAAAAAAACTTTTTCCCCTTTTTACTTGTTATCTCTAAAATATCATAACTTAGGGTTATACCAACCAGAAGCTTGGTTAAACTATTTGAGGTTGTCCGTCAAAAATATTGTAGCATAGTGGCTGCCCAGTGACATTGGCCCAAATAGTAGCCTTTCTAAAAAGCACTCTTAAAACTCATACATTGCAAACTACAATTCTCCTAATGATTCATCTCGTCTCAGTACTACCATTCTACACATATATCACAACAAGCATCATTTACTTCTTATATAGCTCAAACATGTATCATACTTAAACTCATATAAGAATACATCACATAGAGAAATAATATTAAAAGTTTGCATATAGTCCTTGATATATGTGCTTAGGCCCCTAGCCTTTAACCATGACATATGAGTGTGTGTGTGTGTATACACATCTTTACTTAATATCACATATAGTTACATATATCCAACATAAATAACTTTTCTTTAAAGTTGATGACCTATTCTAACTTATTATTCCTATGATTTTATATCTATAAGAACCTGTGCATTGCAAAAAAAAAATACGATGTGCTATATGCACACACAGCTTAATAACATTTAATTTATTCAAGTGGTATGTATGTGCACAAGCAACTAAAGTCACCTAAGCAATTCATATCAAAACCTTACATATGTAATCATTATAATTCTCATACCTATTATTCAATTCCATACTTAATATACCATTTAACTATGAGAACCATATCTACTGCATTAGAAGGTGTATATCATGTAATTTCATTTAGTTACATCACATAACTTTTTAAGATTTACCATTAGTGCTTTTCCTTCATATTTATGTATAATCATCCTTTATATTTATGTATTTTATGAGATATATTATCAACCATACACATACCATTTCATAGAACCCATTAATACACACACAGAGGTCATACTAATTATAGTTATGCAAAATATGTCTTAACCTTTTCCTTTTAAGTGACCCCTCATAATTGTTTTAAATCATGAATTTCCTTCATTCGCTTATGCTCAATAGACAAGACCCTTATTCTGGATAACGAAACTATGATATTTGTATGGTACCCAATTGAGGCTTATGCATTTGTACACACAAAAATAGATATACAATACCCAAATGGGTCTTACACTGCTATACTTGCAATAATAGCTATATCGATATCAATTGTATATATGTAGTACCAAATGAGGCTAACATAGCTACACCGGCATCAAATGTATATGTGCAGTACCAAATGGGGCTTATGTAGTTACACCCACATCAAATCTGGGCCTGAAGGCCATAAGGTGGCACCGAAGTACCCTAGTAGCTACCAATCTCCCTAGTTGATTGGTCAACCTATCTAAGCTAGGTTGTCTATTTTCAAATTAGCCTCTCTCACTTTTCCTTTATTTTCAATCAAATTATCATGCCATTAATTCTATGCTTAAACATCATATCATGGGTCACTTGTCATTTTTATCATGGTGTTTTCATTTGCTCAAAGTGCCTCATATATCAATATTTGCATTTCTTTAAGCCATTTGGCCATATACCTATATAAAGAGTATGATCTCTATTTATGCAAAGTCATTATTCTTAATAACTTATCAATTTATGCTTTTCACAAGGCATGCTTAAGTTATATCATAAAATACATTTCATGTTACTTCGCATAACAAATTTATCAAACATACATAATCATACTATCAATTATCACATTCACATAATTATTTTATAACATATGTAAGTACATGTTCATTTCATTTCCACATTTACATCTAATCTTTATAGCATACTGATCTTAAGTCATTAGGCCTTTCAGCTAAATACCATACTTAGTCACATTTACTTATTTATCATGTGTACTTAGTTACTTGATATTATGTATAAAAATTCTATGATTATATCATTACATAAATACACTTGGTTGCATTACATACACATTATAACATAACTATATCTATGCACTTTATGTAAACTTAAATTTATAACATACCTCATTGTAGGTCTTTACTTATACACATCATTTGTCATGCCATAATTGCAATAGACCATATATATATACATATATTACTTGTAGTAATCAAACTGTATACACTTTATGTTTATAAGCATCATAGGTTTTTACCCATAATTGTCATGCATCAATATGCCTTGCACTTCTTTCCTATGCTTAAAAGATGTCTCACATATTTTCATCACTTATTTTTCCATTCTCTCTTACATACCCTTAAGTTTTGGTTATTAACATTATTTTGTCACACCAATATATTTATCACATTAATAGACTCACTTCAATTTAAGCAATGGTTATAAATATACATTCTTATCAACCTACCTATCATATCCATTACATGTTCCATATCACATATACTTCACTTTCATCAAAGATACACACATATACTCCTCTCACACTTGACCCATTACTATATAAAACCATAAATGTGACACCCCTTATTGAATTCTCGAAGAAACCTAATAAGCAGTGCACTTCTCGTTAGGTCACCCATCCTTATTCGTTTAACTTTTACTTATACTACACTAGACAACTCTGTCTAATTCCAAATTTAATTTGATCAGTTCCTATAGTCCATTTAAGTTTATGCTATCCTATTCGGGCTATTTCAAAAAGATTTCAACACAGCCCGATATTTTCAAAAATAATTCGGCAATATAATAGCTGCTCGGGTTACTATCCCAAAATTCTCTTCTACTTGTAAACACTTTTATGTCACATATCACATCACCTAGACCCTTCTGGTCCTCCAAATGTCATCCTATCAACATCATCTATCACACCACAACCACAAGCCTTAGACCACAATGAAAAATACAAAGAACCTTAGGCTCACAAGCATCATCATAAAAGCATACATTCGTAAAAGAAACCATTAATGAGTAATTACAACATAGTCTATTATAAATAAATACTATTCTATGTTTCTTATATACATCACACCCATTCCCCACCTAAGTATATAGAGTGCAAAAATCTACTCATTATATATCATCAACCTTCTCAATATGACCTCTGAACTTCGTTGCATGCTTTACGAGGTGACATCCCTCTTCTGGGTACCTGTGCACCGAAATAGGTATGCTAAGTATAAAAATACTCAGTGGTGAATTCAACCATTAAAAACATGTCCAATAGTTAATCCATGTATAAAACCTCTATTTTTATCTTATACTAATGTCCCAAGTTCAATTTGTGACCTTAATATGTAAAATTACCATTTTACCCCTAAGGTGTTTCTATTTGTAATTATCTAATTAATTATTACAAGCCATATAATTTATGTGTTTAGTTAGTATTACTCATTTGATGCACAAACTCTACCATTCTAAGCCTTTATCCATTATCAATGGAAAATTACTAAAATGCCCTTATTTTATGTCTCATACCCATATGTGGATTTATTAATTTTATTTAATTATTTTAACTGACCTAACTCAAGAGACATCCCTGATAGACACTAGATCTAGAGAGAAAATAAATTAGTGTAGTGGTCCCCATTCTGGACCTACGCCGTTGCACCGGCGTATTTGACATAATAGAGATCAGCCTATAACCTCTCTAGCCACAAATAAATAACATCAATCTGTGTGGCATAATAGAGATCAGCCCATTAGCCTCCCTAGCCACAAATAAAATCTCAACATCTATGTGACATAATAGAGATTAGCCCGTAGGCCTCCCCAGCCACAAAAAATCTCATTAATGGTGTGACATAATAGAGATCAGCATGTAAGCCTCTCCAGCCGCAAATAAAAATCATTGCCTGAACATCAGACAACTAGTAGCTACTAAAACCCTAAGTTGACTGGTTAACCCATCTAGTGGGTGTCTAACTAATAGACCAAGTAGTTCATTTTACGTCCATTTATTGACTGATAGTGTTATAATAGTTAAGTTACAATAACAGATAGTTATAAATTTTATTACACAATTTATTTTTTAGCCAGTCTAATATAGCCACATTTTGTCTCTGCCAAGTAAAATCCCTAAAATAATTTTAAGTTCTGTTATTACCAATATACAAGGTTTAATATGTCTCAAATTATCATAGCATTATTTCTTATGAATTTAACATTTTCTATCCAGTGATATTTTTGGTTCAAGTATAGGTTAACTAGATGGTTATAGGTCCTTTCGACCACTTTTTAGGGTTCATTTATGGGACCATCTTAGGTCCAATTTTAGTGCAATTTTCAACACTAATTACAACAGGTTCATAGGCCTTAAGCCAACAAATTCTAGGCCATTGACAAGGCCAAACCATAGGCTCAAAATGCCATAATCATCCATTACAAGATATAGCCCTCAAGGCACATAAATATCCATGTTTCTCACTTACATTACATAGCCCTTAGAGGCAAGGTTACAAGCCACTTTTATACTTGGTTGCTAGTCTAATTTTAAAGTCATTATTCATGCCATTCCTTGATTACATTACATGCCATTTTTATGGTGTACATTAATTGAATTAATGCCAAGATAATTTAAGCCATTGTAGCTAACATAAATACATCATTTTAGGCATATTTAGCATAATTATATTCTATCACTTTCATGCTTATTTACACTAACATAGCCTTCGGGTTCAACCCTTTTCTAGACTTAGTCATGCATTTTCTTAATATTCATTACACATTCACCTATCAATCAACAATTTAGCCAACCTTCCATACATGCCTTTACCATTCCATTACACACTAACTAGGCTAGTTACATTATCATTGTCATATTTACCACTTGCCACAATGGCTAACTACATAACCACATTTCAGGCCATTTTAAATAGTTTAGGCTCATAATATGTCTTGACAATAGGAAAAATAATCATAAATCATACAATTACCTCACACCTCATAGCTATTTACATGCCATTTATGCTTTAAATATCTATATACATGCCACACTTCACAAATACCTCTTGGCCACATACACATCCTAGGACATACATGCAATTTCCTATCAATTCACAAGCATTTCCAATTCTTAACAACATCCAAAACCATAATTCATATCCTAAACACCATAACACACACACATTAAATATCATTAACATATAACAAACATCATAAACAACCTCTCAGCCAACTAAGAAATTGCCACCAAATTCACCTATTCCTATCAATTCATCATGTAATTTACCTTCCATTGCATTATATACTACCATAGCTCAATCCAACCACCTTCCTAGGTTGATTTACATGCTTAATACTTTCACGAACTAAGGTAAAGCTATTGAAATTTATAAGCGCATGAAGTGAATGAAATAATTCACTTACAAGTAAGAAAACTCCTTGAATCCACAAGAACCCAAAGCTATCTAGCTTCCATAGTAGCTTTCCTCCCTCTTCGTGGACTTTAAATTGCCATCCAATTGCCACAAAAACCTCACACACATAATCACACAAGTGTTAAGCATGATTTAGCATCAAATGGCAGCTAGAAATCCTAAGAAATGTAGAATAAACAACCACGAACTCACCTAAAGGTCACAATTTTAGATAGTCTGAACCAACAGCCTTTGATGCATTTTAAATCCAAAATGAGAAATCCTTTTTGCCTAAATCCTTTTCCCTATAGTGCCTAATAGGAAAATTAAATTTAGAAACTTGAATCACCATTTTTGGTGAAGAATTGAAAGAGATATGGCCTTTTTAGCCTCTCCTTGGCGTCAGCAATAACACGAGAGAGAAAAAATTTTTCATTCCATTTTAGTGGAATTCCACATGTCAAGTGTGCTTTGCCACTTGGAAAACCTCCTTGGACACTTGGGTTATCTTGAACATGACAAGGGTTATCTTGAAACCTCCCAAAAATCCCAAAACCATATCAGTTTTTTGGTAAACTTAAAAAATTCATAGTAATTCACTTAGACCTTAGAAAATTATGCCCTTCATTTTAAAATTCATATTTTAATCCCTTCTACCTACTCATAAATTTTTGTGGCCGAATTCCCTCGATAGGGCAGTTTTCAGACTACCTCGATTTGTATGCCAACCTAAAAAATTACGAGAATTTGCAAACGACCTCCGATTTCAAAAATTCTTTCACCAGTGGATTCAACGTAATTTTTGAGCTTCAGGGTCTACTATTTTTGGGTTCATGTGGGCACATCCTAGGTCTATCCTAGCCTAAAAAATTTTTATTGCACCGAGGGGGTAGCTTACAGTCTGAAATAAATTATTTGTTCTGCTAAATTTCTAAATTTTGCTTTTTTCATCAGATTAAAAGCCCTTTACAGTTTCATGATCAGTGTCACTACCTCGGTTCACGTGTAAATGACACGACACTTCGGGCACCCTTATCGGACCTAATGGCACTATTCATGGGGCCTCAAAACATGGGCATTACAATAAACATATATCTTACATGGCTACACAAGTTTTAGCCAACATACACTTTTTAAATACCATAAGCAAACTTTCATGTCTTACATGCCTTATACCTCATTTACTTATTTGAAAACTTAATTTTTACAAGTACTAGTTTATTCCATTTGATATGACTCAAAGAACTATGCTATATTTTAAATTAGCTATAAACATGTACATATATATATGTTTTAGTCTTCATCATTATTACAAACACATATTATTTCCATCATTTAATTTAACACATTTAGCACACATCGAACACAAATTTACATATCATTTAGTCAAACACCACTAATGGCATCACCAAGTAAATTTTGGCCACCTTTAACATGCACACTTTATCACTTATTCATTCAATTTAATCGCTAATTAGGCATTCAATTAAGTCCATTCAACCTATAATTTCATTTACACATCTTACCACATTCATTACATGTATTTCAAGTAGTAATCATATATAAGATAACATAATCAACACATTATTCATAAAATTCTTTAAATGCTAATGGATACACATATAAAATGTCTCCAAATAATTTCTTTAGTCCTTAATTAGCCTTGTCTTTCACTTTCCCTATGTTTCTCCTTCCTTCTTTTTCAAACATACACCTCATTCAAAAATAAAAATTCATAATAAATCAAACATGCCTCTAAAGATTAAATTAACTTAATAAATCTTCAATTGAAACCATTAGGTATCCCCAAAATTATAAAAACTAAAAAGGATCACTGCATGAAATTTATCACTATCACCCCTAAACTTAAACAGGTTCTTCCCAAATTTCAATCCTTAAACTAAATAAAAATGCACCTAAAGTGATAGAAACCATGAAATTAAGTTTGATTAAAGTAATTTGGTGATTAAAGAAGGAAAAAAGCTTAAAACATGTTTTTATGGCTAATACGTGAGAAGAAGAAGAAGAAGAAGAGAAAGAAAGGAGTTGTTAGAAACATCCCTTTAGGCTGTTACAAAATGAGGTTTTTATACCTCTTAATCAAAGGCTAAGATCTTGTTTCAAAAAGATCCAAAGGCCTATATTAATTAAGCCTAAAATTTTTTTCTCTTTAGTTCCTCTTTAAATGTTGTGCTTTAAATTCCATCACAAATTAATAGAATTTATGGTCCTAAATAATCATAAAAATCATTACCCGATATTCCTAAAAAATCCCATGCAAAAACACCTTGAAAAAACCAATTTAAAATTAACTTATTTCCTTGTTTGATTTTTTTTTTTATAAAAAATTTCCATGATCTTTAAAATTTCCAATTCCAATTCTAATGAACTCTTTAGAATAATTGAGAATCAGGAGGTGGCATTTTAAAGTCCATCCAGGCAAAAACACTATATTTTATGATTCATCTTTAACTATGTTGCTATTTATAGAACACCATTATAAAAATTTTACTTTATTTTAACCTTCTTAATGACTTCATTTTCATTTGAAAAATTCCCACTATTATATTATAATTAATACTTTCATCTTGTTCAATTAGTGTAGTGCAGGTCTCAGGAAATACTATTCACACCTTAAAAGGTAATATTCACTATCATCCTTATTATCTACCGTTAACTACCCAAATACTCTTAGTTTCATGCCAAACTTCTTCCACAACTTGCTTATGACATTTACTATTGATTAGTAAGAAAAGCATTATTCATGTCTTGGGATTCACTATTCATAACCCCAAGATTTACTATTCATAATCCTAAAACTTTTTAGCATTATGATAACTTCCACACCTCTTTTAATAATCAAAACTACATCCATTAATAAAATGCATCATATATAATCATATAACCCAAAAATAAGCATTAGGACTATACGTATCCTCTATCCATAACCATCATAATCATATATCTATCTAAGAATCTAAACAAGCTTAAAAATAAAATAATTGTACTTTATAGATTACAAAACCACTAGATAACTCACTCAAATGCCTTTATACAAATATATATATAAGCTTCAAATATACATCAACTATGATATACCTTATAATTATTCCATAAAATAATCTCCTTCACTTCATAATGTCTTTATACTTAAGAAAATAGTTGCCTTTACTATGCAACTCTAATACATAAAAACCTATGCATTATAAAACAATAATAGCACACTAAGCGATACTGCTTAGTGGTATATCTAAGTTTAGAAAGCTATACATTCATATATGCATATCACTCAAGTTATGCTTATTTATGATAAGTAATTTAGAAAATGAAATATCTTATCACATGTTTAAATCTCAAATCATGCATTACTTGAACTCATTTTGATGTAAGGTCTTAGTCTAATTAACAATAATAAACATTAAACATGTACCAAATGCAATTTAGTACACCTTTTTAAATTAAGGAAGGCATATGCTCAAAATTCTCAATAACTAAGATAATGCAAATTAACAAGTTATTACATGTATCATATTTATACTTCATAAAATGGGATCTTATATAATCCTTTTCAAGCTTATAGTTAATATTAAAAAAATTAGATATACATATACTTTCTATTAAATCTTTTTAATATCTCATACATAGTTAAAAAGATCACAATATACAATCTTCAAATCTATAACATAAATAACTTTTACATAGAAGATAAAATATACATTATCTCATCAATTATCTATACTTTATAAATTAATGTAACTTAACCATGAACAAATATTTATTTCCCTGTGATTAAGTAACACTCCCTACTGGATTCCTAAAGAAACCCCATAAGTGGTGCACTTCTCGCCAGGTTACCCACCTTAACTTCTTTGATGCTCATTTGTTTAACTTTTACCTATACTACACTAATTAGTTCGATCTGACTCCAACCTTAGTCTTGTTTGTTTTTAAAGTCCACTTAGATTCATAATATTAGGTTCATACCATTACAAAATGATTTCAATACATTCAGGTATTGCTTAAAAATGTAGCAGCATAATAGCTGTCGAGCCATTATCCTAAAATTTTCAACTTGTAAAACACTTTTATAACAAGTAATCACATCTCTTAGACCTTTCTGGTCCCCCCATATCAACCTATCATCAATCATCTATCACACAGAAATCACAAGCCTTAGGCCACAATTAAGGGATCACATAGAGTCTCAAGTTCATAAAACATCCACATAAGGCATACATACACAAAATGGTTAACCATTGATTAATTACAACATTATTTGTCTATATATATACAAATGTAATTCTATGCCCCTTTATACATCACATCCCTTTTCCCCACCTAAGTACATATAGTGTAAAAATTATAAAGATATACATTATCAACCTTATCAAAAATTGACCTTTGAACTCTCTTACATGCTTTACGAGGTGACATTCTTGTTCTTGGTACCTACACACTGAACTAGGTATGCTAAGTATAAAAATACTCAATGGTGAATTAAATCATTTAAAACATGTCCAGCAATTTATTCATGCATAATATTCATATTCTCATCTAGTTCTAGTATTCAAATTCAGCTTAGAGGACTAACATGCAAAAATTACCATTTTACCCCTAGGGTGTCTCTATTTGTAAATTATCTAATTAATAATTACAACTCATATAAATTATGTTTTTGGGTCATTATTAATCATTATATGCACATACTATACCATGTTAAGCCTATACACACTATCAATGGAAAATTACTAAAATGCCCTGTGGTATATTTCATAGTCATATACCAATTTTATTAATCTTATGTAATTGCTTTAGTTGGCCCATCTTAAGAAACAACCTAGATAGACACTGAATCTAGAGGGAAAAATGAAATAGTGTAGTTATCCATATACTGGACCCCGACCGCTGCACCAACTTGAAAATAAGTCATAGCACTTAAAGTGTGAATGACATAACCTAATCTGCCTAGCAGACTGGCCTATTTATCTGGCTAGTACAGTGATCCTTTGGTACCTTAGCCACTGTACTAGCCCTATTTGAAGATTGAAGCTATCACAAACTAGTCTACATAATAGACTTGTCTATTTATACAACTAGTGCAGTGGCCCTCCAGGACCTACCTGCTGCACCGGTAAGAAAAATATAATTAAAGTGAACATCATAGTCTAATCTGATTGCTTGAATGGTACAGTGGTTTAAAATGGACCTAGACTACTATACCAGCCCTATCTGATAGTTAATTAAGATAGTAGGTGCAAAAACCCCTAAGTTGACCGGTCAACCCATCCAGTGGGTGTCTATCTAGTGGGACATTTAACCTGAATCTATGCCCATTTCTTTATTGATTAACTTTTTATAATATTATAACCTTAAAAATAGATAGTTATAATTTTTACAGCATAGTTGGAATTTAGCCCGGTTTGGTATAGCCACAAATAGGCTATACCGAGTGAATTATCAGAAAATATGTTCAAGGGTATAATTGCCAATAATTATGATACATTATACTAGATTCAATTCCATAATTATTTAACAATTTTAGGCTATTTACTATCCAGTGGAATTATTGGTTCAGGTAATAGTTATGTAGGATAATTACAAGTTATTACGGCCAAGTTTTACTAAGTTTTTGAGGTCCATTGCACCTTATTTTTCAACACAGTTTTCACTAGTTTTATCTTGTATTCCTAGGCCTAAAGCCAATCACAACTTAGGCTATAAACAAGGCCAAACTTAGGCTCACATGCCATTACAAAAGATATCACCATACTAGCCATTATAGGCACAAAATTCAAGCACATTGTGCATGTACATACCATAGCCCTTAAAGGCAGAAACAAATCACTTTTGACACATCATTTCTAGCCAAACTTAAGGT
>CANXYI011718371.1:0-12096 GCA_948208565.1 Hura crepitans
CATAGCTTAGACTACGGGGAGCAAGATGTTATATTTGAATTTTGGGAAATGGCGAAGTTATTTATGCTTGCATAGATCAATTATTGGCAACAACCCCCTTTGCACATTTATAACTTCTTCAGTATTATTAAGTTTTCAGCATTAGTTTTGTCTAAGTGAAATTTAGTTATGAAGAAACTATAAGGCGTTCCTTTCCAATCAAATAACTTCGATGCAATTATAAATATTATAAATATGTTAAGGGTTGGCAACTGCATAAATGGGTGACCATATAAGGTATTTTTATCTTGTGCCCCTAGCTTTTGGTTTGTCCTTTGATAGCACGAGACGAGGGAAGTGGATAAGGTACGTGAAGCTTGACAAGTTCTCAACAACATGTAGTTGACAAGCAGCAGTTATACTAATTGTCAAATGCATTATTATAACTTTAAATATAATCATTCCTTTATGACATAAGAGGGGAATAGGTTTTCATATTTAACAAGGATAAATTGAAACTTTTTAGTTCGTTGATATTGTACATATACTTCTTTCATTAATTAAGGAGACCATATATTTAAAGTGCTTATATACTTCAGATTTATGAAAGGGGTGACACCCAGCTTACTGTCTGAAATTTGTCTTCTAAACAGAAACGGTCCTTCCAGTAGATTGCAAGTTCAAAGAGTTGGATCAGAAACCGTGAACCTAAACAGTTTTGAAAGAACAGAAAAACCTTGTGCGGCAGAATTTCCTAGGATTTCATGCAGACACCATCTGGGCAGCACTAAAGAAACTGGGTCAACAAAGCAGAATGAGAATGATGAATGTTACGTGATTGAGTCATCTGATAATGATAATGGATTTCACAAAATGGAGATTGATGACTCTTCTGTTATTCGTGCCAAAACCACAGAAAGTAAAGTTCTAACTGACAACTACCAGAAACAAAAAACTCCTATAGATGGGTGTTCAAATGGTTCATGGGACAAGGTTGGATGTCTTTTAGCAATGTGATACCATTTTCATGGATGCATTGTTATTTATTCCAAATTCTTGGAACTGCTTAGTGTTTATCAAATATAGATGTCATATGACATTAGCTGCCATGCAAATTGTTCTATTGTAATCATTCAGCTGCTGCTTCTTCAGTGTTTAGATTTCAGTGGCACTTGGCTTTTATATGATCATTATCAAAAATATTGATGCAAGTTCACATTGTGTTTTGTTTTGATCACAATGAAGATTCGTACATCTGCTTTCAAACTTGCTTCTAGATTTTGTTTCATGGAGTATCTTTTTTCCATCATGACTATCAAAACTCGCTGTTTCTGATGATTATTTTGAAGGTTCTGTATTACGCTTCTTGTTGTCCTGGGATAAATGTAGCCCCAGTATTTTTTTGCTGGAAATTAATGAGTTATTTAAATATCTGAAGTTTGTCTATTGGTAACTATCTGCTATTATTTCACGAATGAAAAACAGATAAATAACAAATAGATAAATATCGTTGCATGTGTGCAGACTTTTGAAGTTAATGATTTTGAGCAGAAGGGTGTTGGTCCAGGAAGTGTTTTCCTTTGCTAAACGCTGTTTCAAGTATTTATTTCCAGTTTTTCTTGGTTAGTGATTATGTGAGCTACCTTTGGATATGTAGGCTAAGATGGCTGATTCATTGAAGAGACAAAGAATTAGTCAAGGTGGAGGCATTGCTAGAGGAAACAAGGACTGCAACAATACTTCTTCAGATAAAGATTGGGTGTCAGAAAGTGATCATACAATGGTACAGTATCATCAAAATTCCAATGATCTTGATAAAGTATATGCCATCATAGCTTCGAAGGATCAGCAACTGTCACAAGCTGCACTGAAAGTTATTTTAAGCAAAAGAGCAAAATTGGTACGCTGTTTTTCTCTAATAATTGTCAGGATTTAATTCCTTTTTTATGTTATCATATGCATGGAAGTCATGCCGCGTGCATACTGCATTAGTAGTTAGCATAATTACATTAGGCTAAAATTTTTCTGTGGATGAGTTGTAGCTTGATGTGTTTGAAAGATCAGTTGTTTCGTGCCTGTTGGTAAAGCGATACTAAGTTGTAACTTAAAGCATCAATTCTTGATTGCTATCCATGTCGACCATATATTTACTTCATTGCATTGTAAATGATATGACAAGCAGTGGCCTTTTTCGTTAATTCTTCTATTGGCATTTTTCCATATTTCATATTGTTACTCAATTCCCAGAGTATTAAACATTTTTTAGTGTCAAGTTTCATGTAGTCTCTGCATCTGCAATGCAGTGTTTACAGCAACGAGATATAGAAGATCAGATTATCCAGTGTGATAAGAATATCCAGACAATTTTGAAAGGTAAGTTTCATCCTTCATATACCAATAACTACTGCATTTCATGGCAAAGAAGGAATTTGTCTAACGTGAATTGAAAAGTTATCTTTCTTCACTAGTCTCTGTTTGCTTTTGTTCATCAGTTGCATAGTCAAGAGGCATAAATTGTAATATTAAAAAATTTGTGGAGTTGTATATGGTGGAGTACATGGTCTGGTCCTCTCTGGGGATCTGAAATTATCTGGAACTGTGTTGAACCTCTGGTATCAAATAATCAATTCCCAGAATGGGATTGGAAGATATAAATATCAGGAATTAGATTGTCTTGAAATTTCAGCGGAATGCAGTTTGGGGTTCCCAGTCCATTTGAGACAATCCAGTTCAGTCTAATCTAATGCGATGATTTTCGTGATTTTGTAAAATATTGAAAACTTTCTCAATTAATATTAAAGTTATTCCTTTTTTCTGCATTTCTGCAAAAAAAATGACAAGATATTTAGTTCAATTAATGAACTTAAAAAGTGTTGCAGAATCCGTTTGGAGATCTAGCCATTTTTAATACAGATTAAAAATCTAACAGAGATTAAGGGCAAATATCATCTCCAATTGATTAGTGTTCCATTGTACTTAACAAAATATATTATACAAGACTTTTTATGGTAGTCAGGAAACATGTTAGTGGCTAAATAATTTGTGACATGTTATGTGGTTAACGTAAAAAAGATTCATGTCTTCAAATATAAAGGTAATTAGAAGTTTTAACTTAATTGAATCATATACTACAATTATATAAACTTCTTGAATTATCTATATAATATTTCATTCATATTATAAAATCATATAACTGAACATCTAAATATCAGTTCTTTCGGTGCTGTTGAATTTGATACCGTTCAGTTCTCGGTTCCAAATATATCTCCATCTCTAGAGATGTGTCAAATTAAAGTCAATGGCATTACAGTACTGTTAGGTTCTGTCCTAGGAAGAAAAGCTAATGCTTCATTTCTGGCTTTGGATATTTTCCCTCAGCATTTGGGTTTGATTCAGGATCTATATTAATAGTGCACTGCCTACTTGTTTGCTTAATTCAGGTGCATTTTCTAAGTGTATCACACGTACTGGATTGGTCATGCACATACAGGAGTTCAACTGCTCAATCCTTAGGGGATAGAGTTCGTCGGACTCACCTTCATGAGATTTCTAAATTCTTTTTTCAGTTAGGCTTAAACTAGTGTTTTTCTTTTGTTTCTATTTGTGACAGGGGGTGAAGGGGATCTAGCACTGAAGATAGAATCCCTTATAGAAGCTTGTAATGATGTATCCCTAAGAATTCTTAACCAGGAAACAACTTACAAAGATACCAAGTACCCACCCTCAACTCAATTAGTCAGATATGAGAGGTCCTCTGCCTCTGTACGCAATATGCAAAATCCAATTCAGGCAAGTTTATCTATCTTTAGTTTGTCTCGCTGCTTGTATTCTTCAAACTCAAGTTATATTAAGTGTACATGTTCAGTAGATCTAGCCACATTCCGATTGGTGCTCTATGCTCCATTTATAATCATGGCCTTCTCTGTTTATCCTTCTGCGTTTATTCATGGTTTTCATATAGTTTGAAAAATCCTAGACAATTCTTGCATTATGCTTTTGGAGTAGGAGCTAGACGGCCTTGCTGCATGTGATGCGACTACTGACTGCTTGTTAGCATGTGAAACGTGAGAAGGCATTAAATTCCTAAAGCTTTGATAAGTTAAATGCAATTCTTCATCTGGATAATCTCTGCTTGTGACTCGTTTCTGTTAATTCTTTCATTACTACTTTGCACTAAATTTTCTGTCAATTCTCCATCTTGTGTAATTGCGCTAAATTTTTCAGCTATTGTTACTGAACTTGATGACACCAATGCATTTGATCATACCCGACCTCTAACTTTGCATTGATAAATCACACAACTGGTTCAGTATTCTCATCAATTTTCGGTGGAGCTTTTGTCAGAATGATAATATGAACTCAAATAACTATATTTTTGCCTAATCGTCATCGCTCTGTTGGGTTCCAATCGCCACGTTCTTTCTTTCTTTCTTTCTTTCTTTTTTTCTATTAATTTGGTAGTCAATTATTATTATTTTTTTGCTCCTAGTTTTCTCATAAATTTCTTTTCTGAAATGCCATACCTCCTTTAATCTGTAGCGGTCTGCAGTGCGACCGTTATCCCATTCCTTCTTTTTTCAACAGTAATTTGGGTTTAGTAAATTCAAAATACATAAAGCTAATTGTACGTGAAGACTGAAAGTTGAATGAAAACTGGCTGAAAAATGTGACTGAGATATTAAGAGGTTATCAGAGTGTTGGCCGTCTTTTACCATAAACTAGTTTCTTAGATATCTTCAAAAATATTTAGTAGGGAAAAAACTGAAAATAAGGAATAGCCACACATAGAACTAACTATAGTAAGTTCAAATATTTGCTTGTTTTTTTATTTGTGCTTTTATTCATCTGCTTTATCAATGGCCCTTTCTGTCTCAGATTGTTAGCAAATTCCCTTACAGTTATATCTATTGTTCTTATTTTCCTCAAATTAAGTTGCTGTTCATTTAGCAGGAATTGGATGATCTTTGTTGTAGAAACAATTGGATATTACCAACCTACCGTCTTTCAGCACAAGATGGTAATTTTCATATTCAAACCTCGCTTAGCTATCCAGAAGGATGAATCAGGGTGTTGCACATGTACTGCATGTGAGTCCCTATGTTAGCATATGACATTGACTTGTAGAATTGAATATGATGTTTCTTTTTGAAGGGGGCTTCCGTGCCACTGTTGCTGTGAAAGGGGTGGATTTTGAGTATTCAAGTAGTGGTGAATTGCGACCCCTTCCGCGCGAAGCAAGGGCATCGGCTGCGACTCAGATGTTGGTCAAATTGTGCAATGTGCCTGACATAGTCCTATCAGAATAGACCTTATTTTCAGCCATAGCTGGCATCTCAAGTTCCCACTTATCTTGATCTGTCTGCCCCATTTTGCGATATATATTAATAGGGAATCCGAAGAACAAGGTTGCAGTAGACTAACTTCAGTAAATTGAAAAAAAACACAAACTTACAGAAGTTTTAACAGCTTTTATGCTGACCTTTTGGAATTTGCTTAAACCCCTAAAAGTGCAAAGAACGATCGGGGTTGCAAGGAAATGACGAGAATTCAGGCGTATATTCTTGTGTTAAAAAAGTATTAATGACTAAAGCATGAAGGATTGCAGAGCTACCGTACGATCATTTTTCCATTTTTTTCCAAAAATTTATACTATAGTAAAATTGTTAGTAGTTAATTATAGTGCAGAAATACATTTGGGTTCAGACAACAAAAGAACGAAAAAAGAGGGAGAAACATACGAGCGATTGCAATTTTCGAATTTTCAGACAGGAGCAAGGGGGAGAGCACTTGCTTTCACTCAATAATTTTGAATTGAAAAAAAAAAAAAAATCCCGACTTTACATCAAACTAACTGCAAGAATTTTTTTTTCCTATTTTTTTTCTCTATTAAGGGAAAAAGGATTTCAGTTTAGAAATTTGACTCGTCCTCGGCAAATCTCACCAAAACCTTCAAAATTGAATACTTGGGATCATCCTCAATTCTTTTGTCCTTGTTACTGAAAACACCCTTCATTATTCGAGTATAGAGCCTCTCAAGCTGTGGAATGCCATAATTTTCCGTGCGCTCCACTAATAGCCGCTTGACATACTCCACGTGGCTTGACATTTCGGCATCCAACATTCCAGCATCTTGAGATTCTGTATGAGCAGAAGCTTCTCCAGCGGTTTCAATGCCTCTGCCATCAGCAGGCAAGTTCGCCGCCCTATCCGTATTTGTGTCATTTGCCCCTCCCTCTTCTGTTGCCTGTGGTATTTCCTGGTGCTGTGAGTTGTCTTCTGCTGTCGAAGCTGTGATTTTAGTTGAGGCATAAAATGAGTCACGGATCACTTGCAAAAATAAAAACATTACTATTAATGCATTTCTATTACCATGGCGTATCCTTGTCCCATGGGTGTTTCTCAAAGCCACTTGTTTATGGGATGTCAAGAATGCATGTCTTCACAAAATTGCCATAGTTTTGTTAAGAGGTGTGTCCATGCTGTCAACAGGTAGCATGTTCGAAAGGAAAAAAAGGAAAAAAAAAGTGTGCCAAACACCTTTTTTTTTCAAGTCTTTTTCGTTCCTTACATGATAAGTGTGCATGTTTTTAATTCCGTGTTGTAAGACCCATAAATTTTAATTCATTTCCACACATGTCATGCAAATGATGGAGAAGACGATATAGAGAAGTATTTAAGACTTCCCCAAATTAAAGCCAAAAGTCTACACTGTCTACTTCCAACTAAAAAACCTAAAAAGACCTCCTTTTAAAGCTCCAAGCATACAAATAATAGATACCTCACTAAAGTCAAGAAAGACCATACCTGCATGTGCAACATCACTGTTCTTCTTTTGCCTTCTTAGCGCCTCGTAGCTTTGATCCAGATTAACCTCTGGCTGGACATTACGTAGGCGGGCACTTGCTCTAGTAACAGTTCCCAGCTGCACAACTGGGGTTGATGGAAAAATAGAACCCCCTAAATCATCTGGCACATTAATTGGACCCCCTTGGGCAGCAATCTTATCACAGTACGCCACAAGTGCAGGGTCCATCTGTGACAGCATTCCATGCACCTGAGGAATGACAGGTTTCTGTTAGGCCATTGTACAACAGGGATGCAAGCTGAAAACTTGAATGAACATGAGAATTTACCGCATCTCGGAGTTCATATGCTCTACTAACAATCCTAGCACCATTGTAATCATCTCCATTATACACCTGAATTTGAAGAAAAAAGCTTCAACTTGGAAGATACATAAAAGAAAAACATTTAGCCTGTGTTTGGATGAGAATAATTGAGAATAAGGGAAGAGAAAGTGAATTGAATTTCACCTAAATTCTATTGTTCGTTTGAGAGTAAAAGAGAGTAAAGCAAGGAAAATCAAGCATTAGGGAGGCTAAAGGGGAGTAAAGAAGAGTAAATTTAGTTTATTTCCTTCATTAAAGTAACTCTGATTTCCCCTCAACCAGACATAGGCTTAAGCAAATAGTATTTCTTTCCTACTTGATCTTCAGATCCTAGAATAAACCAAAGTTGAGAAGCAAGGGAATACTAGTTCAGTTATCAGTGTACGGAGATCAAGGGTACCGATGCAATGAAAAAATAAATCAATTAATGAGATAAAACCTAAGTTAGAAGCAAATAATAATAATAACAATACCTTTGCATTATTCACGATGAGATCAAGGTCTTGTAGGAATGCTGAACATGTAATGTAATGACCAGAATCAACATGCTGCAGCAAAGTAGCCATGTCCATAGGGTTCTGAATTATAGAGCGATAGTTTGGAGCATCCTCGTCCGTGACAGGATAATGAAATGCACTGAATCTTTTATCATATAGAATCCTGCAACAAAAGAAGACAAATCAATGTTCTTTGACTGTCAAGTAACATAACCAATCTGAGAAGGATATCATGTTTTAGAAGCATATGCAATAACGTGGTTAGGCTTTTTTGTTTGATGAATATACACTTTGGTCTGATTCATCAAAATTCATCACAGCTGCCTCATATTTTCTTGCCAAACATTACTGCATAATTTACAGCTAAAAATCAAATTTAGAACATTGAAATTACATATATGCTAAATGTTTTTCCCACTTATATCTCAAAACATCACTAGTTTCTCAGGCAAGAAAGGAGAAAAAAAAAATAACTAGTTACAGGACAAACATGTTACAATTTATTTATTTTTATTCGAACAGAGATCAACTATATCATATAATTCCATGTCACATTATGATGATAATTCCTTCTTGAATGCCAAAAGGCATAGCAAATGCACAAGGTGTGATAGTTCAAGAAATACTACACATTGCATTTAAGAGACTAGGATAAACTAAAGGTCATTTACCGGTTGCAAACATCTCTTAGGCACATCCGCATTCGACGCAGTGCATGCTGCTCAGCTTCGACCCTAGCTTTTAACTCTGAGGCCTTTGGGCCACTTGCCACTTTTGGTGCCTTGGGAAGTTCAGGAAGCGGTACTGATTCTGGGGATTTCTTGTTTATTCCCTCCAATAAGACTGATAAGGCAGCTTCTATTAAGCGTTCAAAAAATGAAGATCTGTCTTCAGTTGATGGCATGCCCACTTGATAGCTGAAAAATGGAAGTCGATATAAGAGTAATACTGAGCAAGTGAAAATTTGTCAAAGCTATCAATATTAACTGGATATGAAGTTCTGAATGGAATTAATAATTAGTGAATATTAATTTTTTCACGTCAGATTGAATCCAAATACTTCAAAAATTAAACATAGATAAAATGAAAGCAGCAGCATTTCTGAAATTTCAATTCAAAACACAGGGCGAATACTGACACTCGAAGTAATTTAGAGGTACTTCAGCTTGCATTTTGAAGTCTTTCAGTGCCACCATTCACATTCTCATCAAAATTACCTAAACGGGGACCATATAAGCATATAAAGGTGCTAGTGCTCATTTTATTTCAATAGAATCAGAAAAAATAAACCACAGTTAACATCTCTTGCTAAAGACTCCCAGACAAACATGAAGGTAGAAGAAAAAATTTACAGTTCCATAACATATAATGTAAAAGAAAAGTATTTATTTCATTCAAGAACTGCAAGGTCATGCATTGCATAATTAGAAATGGAATTAGTATCAATTGAATAGATTAAACACTAATAAACTGCAGTACCATAAATTGCAATAAACAGTTGCAAAAATAGACAACATACATGGAACTTTGAGGAAATACTTGAAAAGGTTGATCCTCATTCTCAGCATGTGGATGTGAATTAGTTCCAAGCAACAATATGGGCAAATCGGATGGCAATTCTTCTAACAAGGTCAAGAGAACTGCCCTCAGCTGCTCATGTGCCTGAATATCAAGTTTGTTACCAAAACCAGATAAAAAAATTTCAAAGTAATCATTCACTTACCAGTATGAACAACAGAAAAAAAATCAAGCAATTTGGGTTGATTGCTTCATATCAGTCATTTACAAGAGGGATTGAAATGGGCTTATATATATATATATATATATATATATATAAAGCAACAAATTTACCCAAAATTCACAAGTAAAAGCCTTCAAAGTGCATTATCAATGAGCTATACTTCATGTATCATTTACAAGCACATCCAAGATCTAAAATCTTAATAAAAGAGATAAAGCAACCATCAAAGTAGCAATATTTAGAAATAATTGGTATCTTTTATCCAATGGAGCTCAAATTTCACCAACCATAGTTCTCATTTAGCCTAATCAAGTACCACGTTAAAACAATACCATTTTTATCTGATCCCCATATCATCTGAAGAACCATATTAGGCTTTCGCTGATGCAACAGGCAACATAATTTATCAATCACCAACGGGCTCAAATAGCATCATCCACCACTCTCATTTTAGCCCAATGAACTACAACCGCATTAAAAAAGATATCACTTTATTGATCACACCCATCATTTGAAGAAGAATTTTAGGGTTGGACGACTTACAACAGATAATATAAATATATAAACCATGATCATTGGGACAGTTCATGCAATTTCTATTAAGCAACCCAAAGCAAAAAGTTATCAACTTACATTCTCCCACCAAAGACTGAATTGAGATATATAAAGGATTGAAGGTGTTGTTCTTCTTGCTTCACCAAATATATGCACCAAAGCTTCCTCTGGTGTCTTTGCACTGGGATCTGAAAGAAGTGATGGAAGACCAAGAGAATGAACAGGAAATTTCTCCAGTTCATGTAAAATTGCAGGCCCAAGATGATCCTGTTAAACTATATCAGTAAGTATATTTAGTTTAAGGTTCCAACAACTACCAATTACTAAAATCAAGAAGTTCCAAGACAATTACCAGGCCAGAACCTTCACAACCACACAGCAGAAGTCGTGGCCTGTATACAAGAGGAATTGCAGATCCATAGGAAAGCATAGAAAGCTTGTTAAGCTCTGATGACACAGCAAGGGGGGGAAATATATCAGAAATACAATTCATGGCTGTCTGGAGATGTCTTTGCAGACATGGTGCAACTACAGCAGACAATGGTCTGGAGTGCACCACCGCACCCCTGTGAGCAGCAGGGGTAATTGTGGACATGGCTTCAATGAAATGATACTTTGCAACCCTGACTGAGTCAACATCAATCAGAAACTTATCGTCACTTGTGTATACTTGAGGATACTTCTCACGGAAAGCACGGATGGCTGCTTCAGTGCATAATGCTTTCAAATCAGCACCACAATATCCAACACAACTAGCTGCAAGTTCCAATTTTAGTTCCTTTGAAGGAGGATTTTTCCACTTTCGAGTGTGTATGTCTAGTATTTCAGCTCGAGCTTCACAACCAGGCAAAGGAAAGTTGAATTCACGATCAAACCGACCAGGGCGACGCAATGCTCCATCAATGGCATCAACTCTGTTGGTTGCTCCAATCAAAACAACTTGTCCTCGAGAATCTAAACCATCCATCAAAGCAAGCAAAGTGGAAACAATAGAATTGTGTATCTGCTCTTGTTTGCTAGATCTCACAGGAGCAAGTCCGTCTATTTCATCAAAGAAGATAATGGATGGCTGATTCCTTTGGGCCTCTTCAAACAGCAGTTTCAATTGTCTTTCAGCCTCACCAACCCACTTGCTAAGTACATCAGCACCCTTACGCATGTAAAAGCTGACCTTCTGACCAGCTTTGGATGCAGCACAGGCCAATGCTCTGGCAATCAATGTTTTCCCAGTACCAGGAGGACCACATAACAAAACCCCCCTTGGAGGAGTTATGTGGTAGCTGGCAAAGAAATCAGGATATAATAAAGGAAAGAAAACCATTTCCTTTAAGGCATCAATGTATTGTGAAAGCCCACCTATGTCATCAAAGCTTACACTCTCATCAACTTGTAAGGGTTGGATATCAGCCCCTCCCTTAGAGCTAGGCCCAGCAGTTTGGATCCCAGAGTTCAATGTAGCAATAGTATCACCCTGATGAACCCAACCAGATGCAGCAATATTTAGTCCCCAGCTTGTTCCATGCATGTCCAATCCCCCAACGAGCCAAGGTGGACCTGATCGGCTCCCTCCTCGAGCCCAAGGGATGGCAGGACCTTGGTCCAGCTCATCCACAAGAAGAGAATCATCAGAATCTTCAGCTCTTGTTATTCGATGACGCTTGTGAACCCGTGATCCACCCTTCCTTACATCTCTATTAACCCTTGTTCCTATTCCTTGATGCAATACCCTTCGTGGAGATTGAGGTCTTTGTTTACCTTCTTCCACAGAAAGTCTACGAACGTCAGCCCGATTTCGAAGATCATATCTCCTCCTTCCCTCCTGTTCTTCATCTTCGCCCTCTTCATCATCACCATCTTCCTCTCCTTCATCCTCACCCTCCCCATCACCCTCATCCTCACCCTCATCATCATTCTGACCATCATCTGCATCATTATCATCAATTTCATTCCCATTTTCAGTATCATCTTGGATAATCTTATCATCAGAAGTATCCTGCTCATCACCAGGTTCCAAATTCAACTGTTCTCTTGCAACCACTTTTGAACGACGGGGTCGTAATCCTTCACGTCTAGGGGCTGATCTCGTCTCCAAAATCTTCTTATGCTTTGAAGAAGACAATTCATCCTGACTCACATTATTATCAATGCGATTCCT
>CANXYI011718501.1:0-10017 GCA_948208565.1 Hura crepitans
AAAGGTAATGACATTACAAAAGGGTAATTTAAGCAATGCAAAGCAATTTAAAAGAATTATGGGTAATTAAGCAAATAAAGAAACTCCGACTCATGAAATGTAAGTAACATGATATAATAATGGTGTGAGTGGTGAATAAAATGGCTACGAGTGGAACTAGAGCATTAATATGTTTAAAAAGGATTGAGAGAAAAAGTATGCTACAATGATATATTACAATAGTTATATTTGTATACTCATGTGAATGAAATATAATACCGATGTTTAGCATGAACATGACTCAATTTCTTATGACATCGAAATGGCATGGAAACGAATGAAAAGTGAAATGCAATGAGAATTAAGAATGGCTCATATGAGTTGGACAACCTACTACATAGGTTGACCAGTTAACTTAAGAGTTAGCAATTGCTAGGGGCTTTGGTCCATTCGGGCCATTGCCTACTCGTATGATATGGCGGGTGTAGCCGTCGAGGTTCTACTAGTAAGCCTTACACATTTGGGTATTAGGAGGTCTATTTGGGCTGATCCTTGCTTACTTTCATTGTATTGGATTTAGGAGGTCCCACGGGGTTGATCCCTACTATCCACTTGAGCTTGATTTATATTTGGGATTTGGGAGGTCCCTCAGGGTTGATCCCTGCTATCCCGCTTGTTGAGAGGTCCAACAAGATTGATCCCTACCATTCAGTATTGGGAGGTTCTATGAAGCTAATCCCTGTTATCAAATGGATGGTGTGTACAGACACCGAGATCTAAAATGTGGACCACTGTACAAAATGGATCTCAATATCCACTGTGAGAGTATGTCTACCAAATATGGTCTGAATAAAGAATAACTGCAATTCAGTATTGGGAGCTTCTATGAAGTTGATCCCTGCTATCAGATGGATGGTGTCTATAGACGCCAAGGTCCAAAATATGGACCACTGTATAAAATGGATCCCGATATCCAGTATTGAGATTATGTCTACCAAATATAGGTTGAATAAAGAATAACGAGATGAAAATGACTAATAGACCATTAAAGATATTAAAATATTTGAATTTGGGAAATAAGAAGAAAAAGAAAGAGAAAGGAAATAAAGTAAAGTAAGAGGTGAATCGAAATAATGGTTAAAATGAACTAATCAAACAGTAGCAAACATTATTGATACATAAATACAACTCAGTACATATCAAGATAGAGCATTTGACATAAGTTTATTAAGAAATGTATCTATGAATGAACTTAATTGATTACAGATACATATAAGTTAGTCAAAGATAAAATAATTAGTCAAATATAGTGAAAGAAGAGGAATAAATAGAAACTATAAGAATGTATTAAGGAAAGATGCGAATGTATTCTTATAGAATATAATAAAGTAAGACATAATGAAAATATGTTAAATTATCACTAGACACATAGTTAGAAATGAGCATAAGAGACAATAACACCCGACCACTACTCAATATAGAGATAAATTGGGATGAGACAGCAAAATTATGAATTAAACAAATATAAGAATGTTAGAAACAAAAGAAATAAAAATATATAGGGGAATAAAGACGTTAGAGTGAGCTGATACTAATGGCTATTATTTACTAAATTTTAAAATTTAATTTCATAGTATTAGAATACACCACTGAGCAATTATGCTCAGCGCATTGGCTTCTTTACTAATGCGTAGGTTATCAGTTAAGGTGAGTGGAGTGATGGACCAAGTTCCAGCATCAGCTGAAATAACTTATTAAAGCCACAGGTAAGACAAGTCCATCACGAGCCTTGTTTACATGCTGAATGTATGATGATTGTTATTTTTAGGATTTTAAGTGCATAATAGTGTAATAAGGTCATTAGAAATATATTCCTAGATGTTAATAGATAGACATAAGCCTTTGTTGTACTAGGTCCAGTTAGGTTTAGAATTGACCAATATATTAGTTTATCATTAATATAATAACATTTCTTATTAAGTTAAATGAGTTATGGGCGAGAGTAGGATTAGGATGGGTGACTTTCTGGAAAGTGGCATTTCTTACTAGGACCAAAAATGGATCTGGTAGGAGGTGTTACATATTCAATATTCTACTAGGTAAAAGTAAATTGGATCATGAGGATATAACTTTAGGGAATGCTAATTTGAAACCTTTAGTGTTAACTTGGACACTCCTCTTAATCTTACTGGTATAAGTTGTTCATCTAACTTAAATGTGGATACCCTATTTACCTTGAGGGATGAAGATAAAGATGACGATGAGACTCAACCATAAGAATTTAATTTATAAATTTTCTTATTTAAATCATAATTTAAACATTATTTTGAGTTTTTTCCTTTCATTTTAAACATGATTATTATGTTATGGGACATAAGATTATTATTTTAAACATTTAGTTGTGGTAATAATTATATGGGACATATTCAATATTATATATTGATTATTTTTGTTCATTTGTGAAATAAATATAGAAAAATGTAAGATTGCATGCCTCTTGATGATTCCACACAATGTATGCCAAGTCTAAAAACAAATTACTTATTTCCACCACCCAATTTTACACTTATTATTCTAAGAAAAATTATAAAAGTTTTAGAGAGAAAATGAATTCATTATTTTTGTAGAGTGATCATCTTTTTATATACTTCATGTCTAAGGGTTGCAACTTTTAGAAGAGTTGCATGTCCAAGGGTTTAGGTTAACCTGACATAGGCAACCTAACCCATATTTTAACATCTCCCACTTGCACATGATGAGTATAACCCTCATTACAAAAAAAAAATCTATAATTTGAATTGAAATAATACTTTCATACTTGTCAATGGGTTGTGTGACCTATCCAGCACACTTGCATTTTAAGAGCTCATTATAATGCATCTGTTAGGAATAACATAGCTGCTCAACCCTAAAGTAATCACATGTCAGATGAATATACTCGCAGTACCCTAGATTTGCCTTTTGAATTACTATAACATCTCTTAATCCCTCAAAAAGAGCATGTCCAATTTTGTAACAGTATATAGCATTCATGATCATGCCCTATATCTTATAAGTGACAAGATCGGCTAACCAATGAATATTGTAGACAAGATCTTCCTTTTCACTCAATATTCTATAACTTATAGAAGGCTATTTTTCTAGACTTGTCTCATAGGTCAAATAATCCATGACTATAGGTAAACACAGTAAGCTAGCAAAAACACCATGCATAAATTACAAAATAATGGTAAAAAGTTTAAGGGTATTTAATTGAGGTAATCCTTAACCTCATGATCTCACACAGTGGAGAAGTAGGGATCTATTCTCACACTACCATCTTAGTCCAACAAACACACATGGTATGAATCACATGTTACAATATTTAGTTTTTTTCGATGCCTAAAGAAATATGTACAAATCTTAATTCAGTCGTTATTCATCGACTAACTTGAGTTCTCAAAGTACTGACATATAGCAACTTAAAACTGAGAACTCACATATGGCTTTCACAAGTTATTTAGATGGGATGATCCAAAGTAGTTTTTAACTTACTAACAACCTCATCTCGTTTCTTATAAGGTGACATACCTAACATTGTGTCTCATCTCTACTCGCTATCTTAGCACTAGAGGCATTTTCTTGTGTTAGAAAAGCAATTTAAAAAAACTTATGTGACATCTTATTTTTAAAGTTGACCATCTATAAGATGCATATTATTATGAACAACTATTCAAGGAAAAACATAACAAATACTTTCATTGAGTCGTATTCGTATAATACAATAATGTGTTAACTACATATCCTTTATATTTTACACAATCCAAGAGAATTTACATGAATAAGAAACACATCTCTTGCAATATGCTTTGTAAGAAGATCTGCTATCATATGATGTGTATAAATATATTGTACATATATCTCATGTCTAAAAATAATGTCCATAATGTAGTTATATTTAGTATTAATGTGTTTGGTTCTACTATGAAATTTGGGATCTTTTGAAAAAGCTATTGCTGCTTGATTATCGCAATAAAATGTAACAATATCATTATCACTTTGAATTCCTAAATTCATAAAGAATCTTCTTAGCCAAACAGCTTCTTGTACAACAACTGAATATGTAATAAATTTAACTTTCATAGTCAATAGTGTTATACAAGTCTGCTTCTTACTTTATAAAATGGCACCTTTGTTAATTATAAAGGTATATCCAGAAGTCGATTTGCATTGATCAAGATCTCCTCCCTAATCAGCATCAAAGTATCTAACTAAACATAAATTGATCTAATAACATAAACATTAATCCATAGTCCCCTCAAGTGCAAATTTGATCCTTAATAACCTAAACATTAATCCATAGTCCCCTTAAGGTATCTCAATATTCTTTTTATAGCTTTCTAATGTTCTCTTTCAAGATTTGATTGATACCAACTAACTAGGCTAACAACAAAACCTATATCCAAGCGAATACATAACATAATATACAGAAGACTTCCAATAGCATTAGAATATGGCATAATGGACATTTCTTTTTCTTCTTGTGGATTTCTAGGGCACATATTGAGATTTAAAGTCTCTTTTTTTGACATAAAAGTATCTATGGCTTTGGAACTACTCATATGGAATCGTTCAAGAATCTTTTAAATATAATTCTCTTGAGATAAAGCTAAAAGCTTCTTTCAATGATCTCTTTTAATTTTAACTCCTAAAATTTAATCAACTTCACCCATATCTTTTATGTCAAAATTTATGGATAACCGTATTTTTATGGTAAACACAAACCCCTTGTCATTTCCAGCTATTAAAATATCATCAATATAAAGAGATAGAATTGTAAACTTGTCATTAAATCTTTTAACATAAACACAGTGATCTTCCTCAATCATTTTGAAATCATAAGTTAAATTTGCTTTATGAAAACAAAGATACAACTGTCTAGATGGTTGTTTAAGGCATATATAGATATATTGAGCTTATAGACTTTATGCTCTTGCCCTTTAACTACGAAACTATAGGTTATTCCATGTAGATTTTTTTCCTTCTAGCTCTCTATTAAGAAAAGTTGTTTTAACATCCATTTGATGCAATTCCAAATCCAAATGTTCAATAATAACTAGAATTAAGCCAATTGAGGTAAACCTTACTACAAGTGAAAAAGTTTCCTCATAGTCTATACCCTCTTATTGAGTATAGCCTTTCACCACAAGATGAGCTTTGTACCTAAATAGATCCATCCACCTTTCATTTTATTTTAAGAATCCATTTATTCTCAATTACTTTTTGTCCGAGCGATAAGTCAACGAAGCTCAAAACTTGATTTGCTCTTATAGATTCTATTTTATCTTCTAATGCAACTGTCCATTTCTCTTTAACATGACATTCAAAAGCTTCTTTAATAGTTTTAGGTTCCTCATCATCATAAGGAGTGGCAATGAAAACTTCATTCTCAATTGCAAAATGTCTTTTAGGAATTTTACGACGTACACTTAGTGAAGGATTTTTATCAATTTCACTAATCAAAATTGCATTTTCATGCTTATAGCTCCCACTTAATTTAGATGTTGAAGTAATTCCTATGAATTTCTTTCTTCAAAAATATGCTCCCACTCAATTAGAGTAACCTTTTGTTCTTTTTCCATCTTATATAAATGAGCACTTTTGTCAACATAATCCTTTATAGCAAAAGATTTTCCAGAAAAATGACATCTCAGACTTAATTTTGATTATTCTTTCATTAGAGTCCTTACCAATGAATACATATCCTTTTGAGTTTTCAAGATATCTTATAAAGATACATTTTTGCCCTCTTGATCCTAATTTGCCAAATTTATGGAAAGTATTATAAACATATGTTGCAAATCCCTAAAGATACAACTCATTTAAATTTGGCTTTTTTCCCGACCATAACTCATAAGGAATAGAGGAAACAGATTTAGAAGGTACATGATTAAGTATAAAGGCTGCTATTATTAAAGCATCTCTCTAATATTGTATTGAGAGACTAGCTTGTGCCCTCATCGACCTAATTATTTCAAGCAAGGTTCTATTCCTATGCTTGATAACACTATTTTGTTGCAGAGTTCTAAGAGTAGTTAATTGCCTTATAATACCTTTTTCTGCATACAATTTCTTAAATTATTTAGATAGATACTCACTTCCTCGATTGGTTCTTAAAGCTTTGAGTGTTTAGTATAATTGATTCTCAACTTTGTTTAGACACTTTATAAAGCAATCTAATGCCTCATATTTGTGAGATATCAAATAGACATAACCATATCGAGTGTAGTCATTTATAAAGGTAATAAAATATAAAGCACCATGCCTTGCTTTAACACTCATTGGTCTACAAATGTCTGAATGTACAAGTTGCAAAGGATATTCAACTCTTATACCTTTACTAAAAGATTTTTGACTTGCTTTTCCTTGTAAGCAATATTCACAGCTGGGCAAAACAAATTTTGCATGTGATCCTAAAAGACTATTGGGAGTAAGTTGATTCATTCTATCTTGCCCTATATACCTTAATCTAGCATGCCATAAATTTGCATTCAAATTATCATTACTAGATTCAGTAAGTAAATTATTATTACCATGGTATGAAGTATCTAACACCCTAAATCCATTAATAGCATGTCTACCACCATATACTATAGTTCTATAAGCAATTCTTACATAATTATCATTAAAGTACAAATTATATCCTAATTTTAATATAAAAAGAATATAGACTAGATTTTGTCAAATACTCGAAGCATAAAAAATATCATGTAGATATAAGACTTAACAATCTTGCAAAACCAATTTGTATATGCTAATTCCCTTTACTTTGGCTTATCATTTGTGCCTACGTAAACATATTTTGTTCCACTTAGAATTCAAAGAAAATTTATAAAGGCAATTTAATCTCTAGATACATGGTCTATTACTTCTGAGTCTATAGTCCACATAGGAGCAAATTTAGTAAGCAAAATAGTGCTAAAAAATCTAACTACATGAAAAAGGCAAAAAAGACAATACCTTTTTAGGATCAGTGCATTCATGAGCAAAATTACCTAATTTTCCATAATTGAAACAAGCCATTTTGGTTTTGTCCTTCTTTCCATCGTGTTTCTTTAGATGCTTGTGATAGTTCTTGCTTTGTTGTGGTTCCTTACTAGCCTTTACTGCCTTTCCAAAATTTCTTTTTAGCTTAATGCCAAAAATCCTTTTAGAACTAGATGCAGTTATATATGTTTATGCATTAGGTTTAGCTACCTCAAAGTGCTTATCCTCAAGTTCCAAATGGCGAGCAATATCAGCAAAAGTCTTAATATTCTCATTGTGATTATATTAACTTTTATATGCTCCTAACTAGTATGTAAAGATCGGATTACAGCTTGAACTTATTGCTCATAAGTGAGGTTATGCTTAACAGATTTCAATTCCATAATCACATTTGACATGTCCCTCAAATGGTGTTTCATATGTTTGTTTAGGACTTTCTTATAAGTGTCAAACTTGATAGTTAGCTGCTTTAGTTTAGAGACAGAAATTCCTCCAAACTTTTCCTTTAGAGTGAGCTGCATGGAATGAGCAATCAAATGATGTTGATGCTTATAAACTAAATCATCACTCATTGAACTAATTAATATTCCCTTGATAGTAGAATCCTTTTTCTTCCAAGCATTATATACAACCATGTCATGTCTAAATTACGCATCATTGACATTTGCCTCACTAGCTTGGGGCTCATCCATAACATTATTGATAGCCTCCAATATGTCTTGTTCCTCTAGGACATAATGCATTTTAAGATGCCAAATGTTGTAATTATCACCATTTAGTTTCTCACCCTTATTTAATTCAACAATAATTATCTTTGTAGCCATAGTTATTCACAAACAACATTAAAAATGCAAGTATATGCCAAGGATGACTAGTGACTAGAATTTAGAAGTTTTAAAGTTAGGCTTTCTTCCAAGAATTGAAGACCTTTTCAAATTCTTCCATATATAATCTTTTAAAAATAGGTAAACCAAAGTGGTGTGAATTCTAGTTTTCCTATTTAAGAAATCCCCATCATCACTAACTTCAGGCTCTAAAATAATAGTCTTAAATAACCAAAAACTTTTGAGAATATCTTGATAATACTAAGTGTGTTATACAAAGTGTTATATTTTTCTTCATCACTCATAATGTAACCTCTAGAGTGTGACTGTTTAATCATTTCATTCATAATTTTAAAATGGTCAATTATGGTATTCTTAGGCTCTATTTTATATTTAGCGAGATTATTTCTCAACTGTATTAATTTAAAACCTTTAGCTATGTTAAAAGCAGCTCTTCTTTTAAGGAATGCAGGAGTTCTCAACTCATAATCGAAAATAGGAATACATCTATTCCCTTTCAGCCGTCTATAGACTTTGAGTTTGAGCAACCTCTTTGAACGAGACATAATTCCTTAAAAAGAAATAAATTCAAAATAAGTTAAAAAAATAATCTCAAAGCCCATAAGTTCAAAAAAAAATCTCAAAGCCCATATATAAAATTAATCAAAAAATGAGCCATAACCGTAGGTTCATAAAAAAATGACCAATAATAAAATGGAGTGTGACTTAAAAAAATAAACTCCATAAATCATACAATTTTCAATTATTCTTTTTAAGGAAATCAATTAAAATTACATTTAACTTACTTAAATAAGTCAAAAATTAAAAATAATAAGTAGAAAATTTTATTGTCTCCTACTAGACCTCAACCCCATAAAATAAATATTTTAAAAAATATTTATTATTTTTCTAGATTTATTTTTTTAACAAAAGTATTTTTTATTGAATTTATATTGATTATATAATTAAAAAAATACTTTAATAATCCAAAACATAAGAAAAATATTTAAAGTCTGATGGTGGTGATAGTATAGAAAACAGCCACCAAACAACCAACCACGTGCCCCACGTGCTGGCGATGTGTGTAGTCAGCGGTTGCTCAAAGCCCACGTGCAGTGGTGGTGCACGTTGTACACGTGCTGCTTCGGAGACCCTTTTTTTGCTGTAGAAAATTTTTCTACCCCTTGTTCAAGTATTGTGAATTCAATTATATAATCAAAATTAAATTTAGAGGTTTGAAAATATGAAATTTGAGAAAAAGACAATGATAAAGGAAAGTGAAGTCAACTTCATTTTCAACCTTTCTAACCCTGATTTTCCAAAAATTTTCACATTTCAAACATTCAACATTCCAACTTTGGCACATCATAACTTATTGTACAAATGTCCAATTAGAGTGTTTTATATGCCATTGGAAAGAATGCATTTCATACTTTAAAATGATATAATTTTTAGTCTCTAATATCCAATATATAAGACATAAATAAATGCCAAAGTTACTAACCTAAACATGTTTGAAAAATTCCAAAAATAAACTTTTCAATGAGTTAATTTTGCACTCTCATAATTTTCACTACAAAACTCTAAATTTGGTGTTCTCTATATTGTGTTAAAACATGCATTCTCTAGTTTATGAATATATAAAAATAATGGCATAAAATACACAAAAATATATACGAAAATTCTATCAAAGGTACTACCATAAACATGTAAAACACAAGAAAAACATGCATTTTCATGACAATTTCACAAAATAACCAAAACATACACTTGAGAATCATCAACTAGGCTCTTATACCAACATTAATTTGTGGAATAAACATAAAAAAAAATATAGGATCATGTACCTTTTTACGATTCTACAAAATGTATGCAAAATCTAAGAATAAATTACTAGAAAATGTTCTTATTTCCACCATCCAATTTTACACTTATTATTCTAAGAAAAATTATAGAACTTTAAAAGAGAAAATGAATTTATCATTTTCTGTAAAGTGATCATCCTTTATATACTCCATATTCAAGAGTTGCAACTCTTGGATGGGTTACATATCCAAGGGTTTGGGTCAACCTGCCATGGGCGACCCTATCTGTATTCTAATAATTTTTAAACCCCAGTTATATACCAGTTGAACTTTTAACCCATGATCTTCTATTTTTTTCTAATTCTATATCCGGCCCAATTTTT